>JYFJ02005062.1:0-27681 GCA_000934665.2 Catajapyx aquilonaris
ACAGCTCTAAATTTGCCACAACCATAGCTACATTAGCTATTAATATAGAGAGCTATAATAACAGGATAAAGGACAGTTATTTCCTCTAATCATGATTTTATTAGCTATGACCATAACCATAATATTAGCTACAACCATAACAGGATAAAGTACAGCTTTGAATACTTGCCATCACCATAGACACAATATTAGCTGAACCATACTATTAGCTATAACCATAACACTAATATTAGCTATCACCACCAGATGATAAAGAACAGTTCTAAACATTTGCCATAACCATAACCATATTTTCAATACCGGTAAACATAATCATGATGTTATTACCTATAACCATATTATATATTACCATATTAGCTATAACCATAACCACCATATTAGCTACAACCATAAGAGGAGAGAGGATACTTAATATCACCATAACAATAACCACAATATTAGTTGTAACATAACAGAACAAAGGAGAGCTCTAAAAATTTTCCATATCAACCATACGTTCAATAACCATAACCGTGATGTTATTAGCTACAACCATAACCATAATATTAGCTACAGCCATAAACAAAATATTAGCTATAACTGTAACAGGCCTATTAAATATTTGCCATATAAACCACATAACCATATTTGCAATAACCATAACTACAATATTAGCTATAACCATAATATTTGCAATATTAGCTACATTGCCAACAATGAACTAACTATACGTGATTAGTAGAGTTCAACAGTGGTCACTTACCTAGAATGACCGTAGTAGCCAACAGCACGGTCCAGATGAGTTTCTTCATGGTGCTATTATACCTTGGTGACAAATTATTGATTGTTTCTACCAGCAACCTGTTGCTGGAGCAGTAATAACGTCTGGTGTCTGGACGTGTACTGGCAGCAATCACGACACAATGCGGTTTTCCTTTCGCGGAAAAAGCATCCCGTCATCTCGTCTTGAAGGGCAAATTAAGGAGAGCCAACGCCTTACATCATTTTCAAGAAAATTATGTTGGCAACCTTGTTGGGGCAGCACTTATATTGTCAACTGTTATTACTAAAAAATTGTAAGGCCCTACCCAAAAAATCTTTTTGGTGGGTTCTTATTGGAGGACTAATTGTCACCTTGACGTGTGGTGTGCGGTATGACAAAAGTGCATTGTTTATATTCAAGGACAGTAGGAAAAAAGCCGCAAACTTCCGTGGTTATGACGTCATAATAATTACTTTAATTAAATTTTACGCCACCCAAATTTATTATCAGAAACTTGCGTACAACAATAAAACCAACAAGTCGCAAAACAATAAATATGGCTCACGGTTTTGCGAGTACGGTTCGTTCCTTTTAGTCTCAGTCTCAGTTGGGGGAGGTCAAGGGTCACACATTGTTGAATGAGTCCCGTATTTCCAACCCTAATGTCCATTCTATCCTATGGAATGGAGAGAATGATTAGGTTGAAAATATATCGTTCTTAGGAAAAAAGCCGTATCTGCTCAGATACGGCTTTTTTCCCGAAGAACCCGGATAGTTCTTGCGACACTTTCACATGGGCGAAGGAGGTAATGGTGGGTAGTGAAACTCTCGTCGTTGAGGCGGTACCGTTATACCGTTGATACAAACAGCGGTTGGACACGAAATGTCCGAAGTGTCCAGCTTGCCCTGGATAGACCTGGGTGGACTTAGAGGCATCTTCTTGTGTCCTCTCGGAGGCGGTATGGGCGTCCTGGCTCTTGGTACGTCGTGGGTGTCGGTACCGGACGAGGCACTTCGTATGAGGTGCTTGAGGTAGTCGCGACCTTTGGTGAAGAAGCAGAGGAAGGTGCCCAGCAGTAGGATGGCGAACATGAGTGTCCCAAGACAGATGATGACCGGTACGTAGGCTCTGGTGGAAGTATGCTGGTCTTCGTCAACATCCAGGTCATGTGGAGGTCGAAGGTCGTGGTCTGGTATCTCGTTGTCTTCGTCCGATATGTCGTTGAACTCGGTGTCGTCAGATGCACCGTCTTTGTCCACTATCATCACGTCTGCACATGCCCTGAATTCTTCTTGTGGACCGCAACCAACAGCACCCGTACCTGCAATACCAACATCCGTAGTGACCAATGAACACGAAGACATCGATGTAACGTACCGTTCTCGCATGTTCCCCAGTTGTTTCCGGCGATGTACTTCCACTGGAACACACACTGCGAGCATGTAAGACCATGCGGTAAACGCAGCTTGACCTCGTACACCTTGTTCTCCTCTCCAGGGTACACCATTGGTCCTGACCCGTCCGCTTGTTCCAGAAGGTACTTGTCCAGGCAGGACTGGCGGGCCACTCTCTTGAAGTTGTTGTTGGGACATACCCGGAACTCGAAGTGACCTCGGTGGTTGGCTGTCAGCTCAACTTTGACCCTGATGGCTGCCTCGGACCGGTACTTCCGGACAATGATGCCGTTGGAGTACTTGCCACCAGCTTCGTTGGGTCTGGGCTGGAAATGAGCGAAAATTGATTTAAAAGATTTAAACGATTTAAATGAGTTAAAATATTTACAAGATTTAAACGAGTTAAAAGATTTACCAGATTTTAACGAGTCAAAAGATTTACCAGATTTAAGCGATTTAAAAGATTTAAAAGATTTAAAATATTTAAAAGATTTAAAAGATTTAAAAGATTTAGAAGATTTGACCGATTTGAACGATTTAAAAGGTTTAACCGACTTAAAAGATTTTAATGATTCGCCCAAGATTTAAAAGATTTGTGGGATTTATAGCGGATTTAAGCTATTCATAGTGGATTTGGAGTGATTTAGAGATGATTCAAATGATTTAAGGAGGGTATACTGTATTTATGGAGGGTACTGTAAGTTATTTAGCTGATTGGGGGGGGGGGGGCTTTAACGATAAAAAGGTATCACGACAACTGGCTGCTTGTCATTTGGCTGCGGGTCATTTGGATGCTGCCTTTTAGTTGCTGATTAAATTGGCCTCACCAAATGTCGCGGCAGCCAAATGACCGGCAGCCAAAAGTCGTAGATTCGATTTAAAAATTAATTGCCGATTTAAGTGATTTATCAATGTCTTACATCAGATTCAAATGATTTTCAATGGTTCAAAACTGTTAAAATTTATTTGGATTTAAATGATTTATCAAGTAGCCCATTTAAAAGATTTGGGCTTAATGGCGAGTCATCATGGATTTAATATGATTTATGGATGATTAACATGATTTATCATAAGTTCACAGCTGATTCAAATGATTCATTGAGGATATAAGTAATTTATAGCTGATTAGATGGGATTTGCTACTGATTTAAAACGATCAAAATGATTAATTGCCGATTTAAGTGATTTAGAGCCGATTCTAGTGATTCATCGATGATTTTTAACGGATTCAAGTGATTTATCAATGGATTTCGGCTGATTCAAATGATTATTTTTATCAATGATTAAAGCTATTTAAATGATTTAAGGAGGATTTAAGTGATTTATATGGATTTAGTAATGATTTAAGATGATATCAGCTAGATTTGTCATGTACGAGCTACATGATTTACAATGATTCGAATTTTTAAAAAACTGATCAGCTATGCACAGGTACAGTACATTCAACTGTCCTTTTTTCCAGCACATTCACCAGGTCTTCCAACCATGACCGTATTCTCCCAATAAATCCATTGTTGACAGGGCAATCACAGCGTGAGAAATCAGGTCTTGCCCTACTTTTATATGACCATGGTCGCGCGCATTGGGTGACAAAAATTGGGCGCACAATAATAATAATGAGAATACCGATTGTTCACTTGCTGACGAACGAATAGTGTCAAGAACGACGGACACGCTTGATGTCAACCATCTTTATGACCTGAGAACAGGCTTGGGTCACTGTCCCCATGTTTTGTCGCGTATGTTTTATGACAGGATACTAGGACCTGTGTATTGTTTCGCTCTGGTGCAACCGTAGAACCGGTTGTATCAGTCCCAGTGTTTTAAACTGGCGAGTTTGACTGTTGCGACAACATTGTTGGCTGACCGAGCCATTCTATTGGCTGCAGCTGTGATCAACACTGTTGCCACATCGCTGCTTTCATTAACCAGCTAATTATTAGCCTCAATCATAATAATTTTAAACATTAAAACTAGGAAAACGCTCGCTCTTTTCTAGGCATACGGCCTGGGGTACCTATTCGGCGCACCATATCGCCGGGGAATGGACAGTTTCCCCGGCAACCCAACAGGAGTTGTTTACACCCCCATTGCGCATGAGTAGAACGCGGGCCAATGGGGAGGTGGCGGTAACAATATGCGGAGGACCAATCAGTGGGCTCGGCCAACTCCCGCAAGGATTTTAAAATAATTATAGATATGTAATGTTTTATACATTTTAAAAATATATAAAAATAAAAATGCATACCTGTGTCTGGTCCCACGCATCACCGCAGATCCCACATTTCCCCCCATTGTTAACCCATTGTCTGGTGAATCCTCCACAGTACAACTCATGGTCGTTGTAGTTCGGGGGCGTACTGAACCCATACCTGTCATATAGAAATAGAAAAAAAAGTAGAGACGGAAATGTAACTATTATTAGCTGGCGCAACCTCATAAGAAACGCTACGCTGCTCTTTTTAACTTTTTAGTAATTAGCTACCAAGTTCTTAAAAGCGAATTAGGCAAAAGATTAAGGAGGTCAGTGTATCAAATCTTTGTCGGAGAGGTATGGCCAAAGGCGTTTGTTTTCTATGCGTGTAGTCACGGAAAGTAGTCTGGGCGTGAACTACTTTTCCTGGTGTAAAAAAATAAAAAAAAACTAAAAAGGCGGAGGTTGCGGTCATACACGTGTGTCACTGACCGAGGACGTCACCCTCTGTACGGTTGAACAATTCGCGACGAGATTCGCGATATGCAAATAGGGAAGTGCGATTAGCTATAATTTACGTCATATGACGTATGCAAAAAAAATTCGCATACGTTACCTGTAATTTTTTGAAAATAATATGACGTGAAGTGATCCTTGAGGTCACCAGGACATAAAAGTGACTCACCTCCACATGGTAGACCTAGAAGGTGGTTCTATCAGCCTCCCATGGCCACTGACCAAACTGACCAGTCCAGCAACCACTAGCAGGACTGTTGTTGACCCCAGCATCTTTTTTTGCTATTACTGATTTCCTTACTATGGTTGCTGCATCTCCACCCTAGAATAAATAGAGAGGAAATTGTGATATTGACGCATCGCTGGGCATTTCGGGTAATACATGGTCCTATTTGGGGATGGTACCGGTTCAACTCTAGCGGAATAAATGGGTTAAGGAAAGGGAAATAATAATAATTGAGGATCTAATCTGGTTCTATATTTTTACATACCGGTCTTAACAATGAGGCCTGCTTCCCTTCATTGTGTTTTTGAATAGGGCTCAGTCGAAATTGGGGTGATTGTGACCTTACTTGTCTGGGGAACTACTAATAGTAACCTAGTTACAAGGGTGCGTCCATTGGTGTGTAGTATCCTATTTATGGTATAGGACAGTAGTTGTAATTTGTTAGTTACACGTTAGTTTAATAGCAAGAAAAATAATTCAGGCACATCTCCAGGCTAATTATGTCAAGTCGAATAATTTTCATGGTTACAATAGTTACAACTTAAAATAAGCAGCTTAACTTAACATCGTTAGTTACTTGACACTTCAAAGTACTGCACAGTACAATTTATAGCAATTTCTTGATCTATTATCTATTAGTTTTATGGCTTAAACTTTGAGAACAACTGGGCCACGTGGATCTGTCCCAAATATGGCTTCCCATCAAGTCCATTCTTGCTGAGGATGGTACTGCACACATTCCATTCTCTTTTTTAACTTTCATCATTGCTCCTTTTTATAACCGCACGAAATTAGAGTAACGGAGACTGTGAAAGGGAAATATGTACAAGGGCTAAAGGTCTCTGAAGATGAGACAAAGTGAAAGCCTCAACATTGTCCGTGGTCACAGGAGGAGGAGGAGGAAAGAATTTTTCGTATGGAAAAAAAATAAGAGAGAGTGAGGATTTCCTTATGGAGAACTTACAGATTCATGCAGAGGGTACTCCCAAACAGAAATCGTCATTACACGCTGTTGTAGTCACAGTAAAGAAGAAAATATATGCATGCGAAATTAGTCCTAGTTTTCCCTTCCTGTCATAGGAGTGGCACTTTTCTGCATGTTTGTTTGGGTAATAATGACCTGCTTGGTAAGCATTGAACAGCCAAAATTAATGTACACTAGTTACACAATAGTGCGTTTTAAAAATAGAAACACTACTGACACTATCATGACAATCATAAACGTGAACCGCGTAGACGAAAATCAGCGAAATTTTCGCCAGATGTTGAAAGCGTATATTAATAGTAGCAATAATGAAGTGCAAGCAGGTGAGAATGAGCGCTCGAGACTTTCCCCTGAGAATCAACAATGAGGCAACAGGTTTTTTTGGGCTATCAGTTTCCCAATGAGTATTCGAATTGAAAAGTAACGGTCCGAATCGGCGAGGTTAAATCAACGGTATAATACGTGTGAAGTCTCATGAAAACCTGATGAGTTAACAAGTTGGCTGTAATTTGTGAGCCAAAATGAACGGTGCAAAATCGTGCAAAATATTGTCTAACAACTTAGTTATATACTCAGTAAGTAGTTACATAGCTGGATATTTAGTCCTAATGAGCCAGAAAGCCAGGATTTTCTGTCTGTATAGGCCTACTGTTTCTTTTGTATTTACTTGTTATGCTTGTTGGGGTTAGCCGCTTTGGTGTACACCATGGTACTCCTAGGTCTCGTCAGGTACTTTACTCTTTGGTACTCCTTGGTACTCCTTGAATTTGATAGCCTACTCCTTGGTACTCCATAATTTGGTGGCCTACCCCTTGGTATACTCCTTGAATTTGGTGGCCTACTCCTTGGTACCCCTTGAATTTGGTGGCCAACTCCTTGGTACCCTTTGAATTTGGTGGCCTACTCCTTGGTACTCCTTGAATTTGGTGGCCAACTCCTTGGTACCCCTTGAATTTGGTAGCCTACTCCTTGGTACTCCTTGAATTTGGTGGCCTACTCCTTGGTACTCCTTGAATTTGGTGGCCTACTCCTTGGTACCCCTTGAATTTGGTGGCCTACTCCTTGAATTTGGTACTCCAGTGTACTGTACACTTTACAGTCGAGTGGTTAACCCTTTGGCTTGTTCAATAATTAATTATTGGTTGTTAACTAACCGGCCGTATGTATTTTAACTGCCACCGCCATTGTTGGACCCCAACCACGTGGTCATCACCAAAAATCGGTTATAAACTCACCTACTGCCCACTCAAGTCCAGACCGGCTCCATATGGACTGGCCCTCTCCAAGCAGCAGCACAAGGACAAATAAGCAAAAGAACAGAAAGAAAGTCCTAACTTGGGAAAGGGGATCACGCACACACGAATGCAGGAACAATGAGTAAACCTCTGTTGCAATATCCTACCGGAAGACTATAGTGAAAGAAAAAAAATCTACGAAGGCTAACTAGCTTATGTGTGGTCTAGTCCACTGCTCCGACTGAACTGCATATCTTTTGAGGTGTGCACCATTGCTTCGGGGAGTAGGAGGGAGGTGGGTTTGGAATAACGGGATAGGATAGGTGAAAACCTTGGCCTTCTTCTTCAGGTGTCTAAACCCCCTGGAGGGCAGGATGGGAAAAACATCTTGGAATATTTTTGGGGGAGGTCCTAAGAAGGTTGTTGCACCGTGGTTTATTGACAATACAATTGTGGCAAAACCATGATAACTATAGGCAATGTTGAGCATGAACATATTCACTAGGCAATGTGTTATGAACATAATTATTGAGTGGTATGAACTGTTCATACCACTCAATGAATAATTGAACAAAATTATTCATTGAGTGGTATGAACATATTCATAATTGATAATGAATATTGCATGAATTGTCAGTATGTCAGAATTTAAATAGTTACGTAATTATTGGCTAATCAGACTTCCAGCTCCATTTATTCGACCTGGAAAGTTAACCTAGCGAACAACTAAATGGCGGCTGATAGTTTGACCCACTATTGGGCATCGGGTCTGGCCTGCTGGCCCCTTAAATCAAGAGGTTGGTGTGCGTAAATCTACATAACCGTAGGGGAACATACGTGAAAGTGCATGACCTACACTTTTCCTTTAGTTTAAATTTTTTTTTGAGGGAAATAAATATTAGGATGGGCATACCTTCCGTGCGGATTTTGCTCAACATGGCGGTCAGAAAGTGTTCACTATACACTATTATAGAGGATGTTATCAGTAAAAATCACGCGATATACTTACTTCCTTATGTGCGTTACAATTTTTTTAAAGACAAAAAGGGCAATAACTGTTTTGTTGAGAGAAATTTTGTCGTGAAAGTGACATCTTTGCTGTGTTTTTGAGTGCATCATATTCTTAAAGTGGTAGGTTTTTCGTGGCGAAACTATCACGGATAGTGAGATAAGATTTTTTTTTTTGTTTGAGACAAAATGTGGTATGTGGTTCCGGTGTAAGTTTACGGAAATCCAGTAGCCTGTGGCTGAACTTGAGGTATTTCCAGTTGGATAATATCGCACCTGATGACGTTTCTTCTTCTATACACATTGTTGTAAAATTTCCCCCCAGCTTCTCATTAATTAATTAATCACGCGTTAACAGCAACGATTAATTAGCGAAAACCCAGCTTGTTTACTCTTCCAGATCGTGCTGACACACATCAGCCATCAACAAACAATAAAACCGACCTATCCACCACCTGTTGAATAGAGAGTCCAAACTATCACCTTGAATCACATTGACTTAGAAAGCCGGAAAGAAAAACAAAAATCATATGGACCCCGTTCTTTTCTATTCAACCCACGTCTTTTACAACAATACAAAAAAAAAAATTGGTCGAACTCTGTTGAACTTGTTGAAGATGATTTTACAAGCCACCGGAAAATCCGGTTCGATACAAATTTTTCTTTGCGAAATCAACCTACATATGTATCACGCTCAATAGCTACTGGCATGGCAATATATTTTGGAAGGACACTGCGTGATAAGTCAAAATTTTCTGGATGTGAAAGTTTCCACGGTGAAGACCCTATAGAAAAAGAAGTTCCCTTGGGGGATTCGAATTTGCTACGCCACTGTTGGAATGCACCCTTTTATCATGCGAATTCAGGCGTGAAATTGTGCAAAAAAAATACTCGCAATTTGGTTCAAATCCTTGTCTGTTATTCCGGGATGTTCCCTCATTTTTATAGCTAGGAAGACAATGGCGATTGCTCTATTGCAAAAAAAATAAGGATGTTCCTTTTTGCGAAACTGGGCCACCTTGTAATGTGAAGAAAATATAGTTCGTTATCAAGATTGTTTGTTGTAGGATTATGCAACAGTTAGAGGTCAGCCTCGCAGTGCATAGACCTTTATGTTGAGGTTGGATAAATAAATAAATAATTAATAAGTAATTATTGAGAAAAGAAATAGGCTTGGAAATAGGTAACAAGTTAATAAGAAAATAGAGAAGTACGGTAAATAAATCGTTGAATAAATATGAATTAATTTCGATAAATAAATACCTGAATAAATATGAATTAATTTCGATAAACAAATAAGAATTAATTTCGATAAACAAATATGAATTAATTTCGATCACTAACTGTAAGTACCTGAATAAATATGAATTAACTTCGATAAACAAATCTGAATTAACTTCGATAAATCCCTGAATAAATATGAATTAATTTCGATGAACAAATCTGAATTAATTTCGATAAATACCTGAATTAATATGAATTAATTTCGATAAACAAATATGAATTAATTTCGATAAACAAATATGAATTAATTTCGATAAATAAATACCCGAATAAATATGAATTAATTTCGATAAACAAATATGAATTAATTTCGATAAATAAATACCCGAATAAATATGAATTAATTTCGATAAACAAATATGAATTAATTTCGATAAATAAATACCTGAATAAATATGAATTAATTTCGATAAATAAAAATATCAAAATTAAATAAAATAATTTTAATAAGTAAAGCAAAATAATTTTAATAAATAAAACAAAATAATTGTAATAAATAAAAATAAATATTGTTCATAGATAAAAATAAAATTTTATCAATGCATATATAAATAATTTTAATAAATGGATATAACATGTAACTCATTTTAATACATAAAAATTGCAACAAAAATTACGTATTAAAAATCATTAACCAAAATCAAGGGGGTACTCACTTGACTGTAAAGTGTACACCTGGTACCAAATTCAAGGAGTACCGAAGAGTACCACTGCAGGTGTACACCGGAGTACCGAAGTGATTACCCCCTTGACCAAAATAAACAGATGAACACAAATAAGCAGGCTATTAATTAAAATAGAAAATATAAATTACAAACAAAATTTTTAACCTCAATTGGTACTTTGTGCACATTTACAATCCATGAAATCAAATGTATCTCTTACACAATTATTTTTGCAAAAAGGTTATATTTTTGCAAAAAGGTTGTGTGTCGTACCAGGCGACATTCGTCACGACATTATCAGTGCGTATATATACATGTGTAGTAATTCACTTGCAAAATTTCCTGCATCTATGACGTACTGCACACCTGTTGCGTTAGAAAGCAACTATGGACTCAACAATGTGCAACAAAAAAATTGGTAGCCATTGAGAGAATCGAGTGTAGGAGCATATCAGGAGAAAATTCGTCAGGCTTTACATGAGGTATACCAAAATAGCCGTGTCCTTCGAGGTTTCCTGCATTTTACACAGTGATTCATGCCTTTACATGCTCGCACAAGCCTGTACACGATGTGTGCAAATTCACATTTGAAAAGGTCGTTCCCACGATTGTCGTGACTCACTGGTCAATATACCGAAGCTAGCAATTTTCCGATTGAGGCCAATATGTTTCGCAAATAAATTTTGCGGATTTTTTTTGTGGAAAATCAAAACGGAATATATTAGTGTTCATTAATAGTTTATTTAAGGCCCCATTCATGTAATATTAAGCTAAATATTATATTGCGCCGAGTGCTTCATGCTATACATTGTTGCAAAATTTTCACCACATCTTCTTAAGGAATTTTTAAGCAGGGCACGAAATGTCTCAAAAACCTTGATGTGAATTCGGCGTGCAGATAAAGACTAACTGTACATTTTTGCACGACCCATATACATTCGCACAAGACAGTTTTACAGTACTTCAAAATGCTCATCATTTCGCCATAATTGTGTAATGCATGGCGAACTGTACTGGATTTAACTGTTGTGGACATGAAGAATTTTTCAAGTCAGTTTGATCCTACATGAATTGTCAAAATGTATACTAACATTACATGCAACCTGTAGTAACACTTATTGAATTGTTTACTTTGATAGGTCTCGTACCCTACTCCTACGAGTTCGTTAACCCATATTATAAACATGGTTGTGTGTGCACATATACTCACACTCGTCAGCTCTTTGAGATGAGGACCGCACTTCAGCGTGTTACTACTAGTACTAATGCGGCCTGAAAAGCATGGTCATGGTTCGCTGGCAGACTGGAACCAGAGGGACGTGAGACTTGGCCTGGCATGACGTTGCACTCAAATAAAGGGTAATCTGGGTTGAAGATTTGGTATTCAGAAGAGCGAATTTTTCACATCACTGGAAGTTTATTGGATCGTAATTAGAGTATAAATTTTTTACAAGTATACTATTTTAGCAGTGCATCGGCTTTAAAAAGTTAGTAGCCGTAGGATTGCTTCTGCTCATACTTGGGCTGCTCGTAGCCGTAAGACTGCTTCCCTTCGTATTTGGGCTGCTCGTACTTCTGCTCGTAGCCATAGGACTGCTGCTCGTACTTTGGCTGCTCGTACTTCATCTCGTATTTGGGCTGCTCGTAGCCGTACGACTGCTTCTGCTGGTAGCCATAGGACTGCTTCTGCTCATACTTGGGCTGCTCGTATCCGTAGGATTTCTCTTCGTATTTGGGCTGCTCGTAGCCGTAGGATTTCTCTTCGTACTTGGGCTGCTCGTATCCGTAGGATTTCTCCTCGTACTTGGGCTGCTCGTACTTCTGCTCGTAGCCGTAGGACTGCTTCTGCTCATACTTTGGCTGCTCGTAACCGTAGGATTTCTCTTCGTATTTGGGCTGCTCGTACTTCTGCTCATACTTTGGCTGCTCGTAGCCGTAGGACTGCTTCTGCTCGTAACCATAGCTCTTCTGCTCGTACTTGGACTGCTCGTAGCCGTAGCTCTTCTGCTCGTAACCATATGACTGTTTCGGCTGGTAGTAGCTCTGCTTGGCTTCGTACCCGTAGGACTTGGGAGCCGCCTTCTCGTAGACGGCCATCCCATACTCAGCAGCCGAAGTGACAGCGACCAGCGCCAAGAAGATGGACAGCATCTGTAGGAAAGAAACAATGAGCGTAAACCATACAATATTCAAGCAACACGTACTGTACAACAAACCCTTACTGCATAAGCCATAGCTACAGTTCTTCTAAACTTCCAGTGATATGGTCCGGTATGGCTAGTGGGATGGAGAGGGCGCATAGGGAGAGGCACCCCGCTTTTATAGTCGCCAGCAGCCCCCTGATTGGATCCTGCCCCAGTGAGTGTACAGGTGAGCCTTGTCACGTGATATGAGGAGAGATAGACATAATATGTTCTGTCTATGGCGTGGTTGCCAACAAGCCTTCGGTAGCTCAGTTGGTAGAGCGGTGGACTGTAGTTGGCTCGAAAGCAGTTATCCATAGGTCACTGGTTCAAATCCGGTCCGAAGGAGTTTTTTTTTGTCGTTAACAAAGTGTATCATTGTTTTTGCAAATCATGCAATATGACTTGTTACAACTGAACAATCTCCAACTCATGGCTATTTTTTGTTTCAAGCGAGGTTTCAAGACGAATTATAATTCAGCCCCAGCTGCTTGTCGAAGCTTTAGAATGATAGTGCTGATAGTGTCATATTTTTGACACACTGAATATCTCTACTGCTGTTGCGATATTCCGGGAACACTGCCAATACGAAACTGTATGATTCCCCCCATTGCTAAGAGAAAATGAAATTAGGCAAATGCACTTTTCTGCGACAGGAAGTTTATTCAGAATCAGAATAATCAGTGTACGTTAGGCCTCAGGTCTTTGCGGCTGTTTTTGTACATGTACCGGCACAGAAGACAAATTTAAGAATATAACAGTGATAACACAAGTAATGTGGGGTGGTAAGGTGTGACATGTGCAAAGAGTCATTACTGGTCGTTTATTATTTGGGTCTGATCTTCATGGCTGCTCTTCTCAGAGAGTATTTCCATCCCTTCGAGTGGCGCCAGAAGACACCTTGACCAGATTGGTCTTGCTGTCCCTTGAGATAAACTCCGTTCAGATTGGAATATTGGCTCGAACTCCAGTACCACCAGCCACCCTTCCACTTCTCTGCGAGGTTCCTTTCATCATCACCATCGTTGTCCCGGTCTTTTGTGGAGAAGCCCCAGCCATTGTGCCCGTAGTAAAGGTGATTCTCCGGGTCATCACCTTCCGGTCCCTTCCCGTATCCCCATGTATAGAGCCTATACTTGTCCTTCTCTCCTTGGACTGTAAACTCCTGGTACAAGGCGACCCTCTTTTCCCCATTCCAATCCTCCAGGTCCACCCGGAGTATCATCGGAGTGGAACTGGTCAGTCCATGGATGTTGTCCAGACCTGTACGGGGTGGGACATGTACTTTGAATTCTGGTTCGTTATAGACCTAACCAATCCATTCTTCTGCTGTGATGGTGACAAGTGAGAGAGTGTAACTCACCCAGCCAGAACTCCCCATTCAGATCACCAAACCCTCTCTTGTAATCTGCCCATACTCGGTTGAAGTCCACGTGAGGTTCGATGTCGTCCCTTCTTTGTATAACAGTCCACCCTCCTCCATCCGTGATCATGTCGCAATACACCTGAGGACGAGACATCATTAGTTAATGACTTAAATTATATTAATTTCAAATGATGTAGCCCACTATCATTCAGCCTATTTCTCACCATGACATTTTTCCCTGAGATGGTCACGGAGTACACGCCAGAAGAGCTGTGCCCTCGTTGCAGAAGGTCCTGGCAGTGAGATGGAGGAAGTGCGGAAGGTGTCGTAAGGGCAGAAGGTGTCGTAAGTGCAGAAGGTGTCGTATGTACGGAAGGTGTCGTATGTACGGAAGGTGTCGGGTCTGCAAGAATGCCAAGAAATAGTGTAAATCAGTCTTCATTCATTTCATCTTAAAAGACACAATTTCCTAACAGCTTTTCTTGCAAAGGTGTCAGTGTAACTGCTATACTTTATAATAGCAAATATGAGCACAAAAATCATATTAATATTTTCAACAAACGCACAGAATACTTAGGCCATGATCAGTCTGTTCACTTACCAGATTTGGTCGGGCAGACAGTTGCGTTGTTCTTAATGTCTGTTACCGATGAGGTGATTGTGTCAACTGCATGGCTGGAATGAATGTATTTTGAAGAATTTATAGGCTCACATAGGTCAACAATCCAATATTAAAGCATTTGCTTAATTATCCGGGGATCGAACTCGGGACCTCAGAGGTGGCAAGCTGTGACGCTAACCACTATACGCCACCGTTGACTACCCAGTTAACTATTGGTGGCAAATGGCAATCAAAGCAGTTGGGTTGTTGACACGTGGTTCCTCACTTACCTCAATTTCTCTTCTAATGATTTCAATCCTTCTTTTAATGATTGAATTTCCCCTTTTAATGATTGAATTTCCCATTTTGATGATTGAATTTCCACTTTTGATGATGCCACTTCCTTCTTGGTTTCCCTCACTTCTCGAGCTGCACTATCTGAAATAAAGAAGTAATAGCATGTTAAATGTAATTTAACAAGACTTGATAAAATGATGTCCCTCATTTACCTGATCGAGCAAATCCATTCTCCATTACTCTCATCATTGTTTGAATGGTCAGTTCCAGTCTGTCTATCTGACTGTCCTTTGGATCGGCAGCATGGGGAATATTTTCGGCTGCCATATTTGTCAGGGCCAGGGAACTATTGACTCCTGACATGAACAGGGTGGCACACAAATAGAGACCAAAATTGCTGATGTGGGCCATTATTCGGAGGATTCTGCACTTTTTCACGTATGGCACTAAATCAGAGGACTCCTTTCTCCTCAATCCTATGGGGCGTACTGCTTAAATAGTGACATTGGTGACCATAGTACGCAGATAAAACATCCATGGGCCGAGGGCAAAGACTTGCATTATCGGAAGAGATGTTGGTGGCTTGATCTCGCCCCACTTAATGACCTGCATCAGGAGATGCAAAGTGTTCCTATATGGTTGGGGCGAAAAGTGGTCACATTCGCCTGACTACCAAAATGGAACACCATGTACAAAGTACGGGAGTCGCGTGTGGTCATTGGGGTTATTTGATTTCATCAGAGGGAGCAATGTACCATCTCATAGAATGTGCCAAATGTAATATAGGGCAGTAATATTAATTCAGTATGCTTAGTTATAACACAGGTCAAGTCTTGTTCTGCAGATTATGGTTTGGCGAAAATCAGCAATTATTGAAACTTAAAATCATGACAGGAGACGCAAGAACAATTATTTTGAATTTCCAACTGGCGATTGCAACATTTTAGATCCCACTTGTTCATCAGGTTATATTTTCATAAACCTTTTGGATACACAGGCTCAAAATAATGTGAAGCCATGAAACGCTGTTATTTTGGACACATTTCCTGTATTAATGACTGTCATTACAAAATTAGTCACATTACTTCAAGAATGTATTAACATTTTTGCACCTTTAGTCATGATTTAAACTTTGCAAAATTGTAATACAAACACTTAATCTCTAGAAGAGATTAAATTGGCCATCTGTCGTCTACCGAAAATTATGGCGGTCAATGAAAATTGAGATTCTTCCACTTAACTGGCCAGAAGAGTTCACACTGAAAAGTAGATGGGCAAAAGGAATGTAGAACAGATTTTGGTCACTGGAAGTTTATTGTATGGTTCAATGTTGAAAATGCTTATTTACAAGTTTTTAGCCATATTTGCTCTACAAAAGGAGGCATTAGTAGCCATACGACTGTTTAGTCTCGTAGCCGTAGGACTGCTTCTGCTCATACTTGGGCTGCTCGTAGCCATAGGACTGCTTCATCTCGTACTTGGGCTGCTCGTACCCGTAGCTCTTCTGCTCGTATCCATACGACTGCTTCTCTTCGTATTTTGGCTCTTCGTACTTCTGCTCGTATCCATAGGACTGCTTCTCGTACTTGGGCTGCTCGTATCCGTAGGACTGCTTCTCGTACTTGGGCTGCTCGTATCCGTATGATTTCTCTTCGTACTTGGGCTGCTCGTATCCGTAGGACTGCTTCATCTCGTACTTCTGCTCATACTTGGGCTGCTCGTAGCTGTAGCTCTTCTGTTCGTATTTAGGCTGCTCGTAACCATAGCTCTGCTCATACTTTGGGTGCTCGTAGTCATACGACGACTGCTTCATCTCGTACTTGGGCTGCTCGTATCCGTAAGACTGCTTCTCTTCGTGTTTGGGCTGCTCGTACTTCTGCTCGTATCCGTAGGATTTCTCTTCGTACTTTGGCTGCTCGTAACCGTAGGACTGCTTCATCTGGTAACCATAGCTCTTCTGCTCGTACTTTGGCTGCTCGTAACCATACTGCTTCGGCTGGTAGTAGCCCTGCTTTGCTTCGTACCCATAGGACTTCGGAGCCGCCTTCTCGTAGACGGCCATCCCATACTCAGCAGCGGAAGTGACAGCGACCAGCACCAAGAAGATGGACAGCGTCTGAAAGGGAGCACAAAACAGCAGTTAATAAACCGACGATTCCCAAACACATTCTCGTCATAACAATACTGACTCCGCAAGACATGTCTACACTCTTGTACTTCCAGTGACTTGTTAGGAGTAAAACAATGTACGAGCAAAGAGGAGGAAGAGGGAAGGACACTTGGCTTTTATATTGGTCAGCAGCTCTCTGATTGGATGTTGACTCAATATGCAAACTAATTGTAGCACGTGACTTGAGGTGACAGGATATGGTTTCTTTCATATAAAAAGACATTGCCCATCGCCTCAGGTCATGACCTTCGAATCGTTATCATTTAGCTGACAATTCAGCATATACAGTAATGCAGCTTTAAATTATGTTTATTGCTTAACAAGCAGTTACTGATGTAATAACAGACGAGTAAATATTGTTGTTATTTGTTGCCTAACAATATTAACATTGTAGTAGAATGAGAATCAACACACAGGATGTTCCTGTACTTTATCAACTTTTTATTGCGGTAAGCTGCTTGTTTTCAGCAGTTATTTTTGAGTTGTTACTATTAGTGGGCATCAAAATAATGTAATAGATACTATAGGCCGAATAGAATTCAATTGCAATGTACCTATTGGGAACGGCCCATTGCAACAATATAATTGGGATCTAACAACTTCAAAGCCCATTTTGACATGCGTGAAAATCCATGCAAATAGTTTTTAGCTGCTAACACATATTATAACCATTAAAATTATCTGCATTAAAAATCTGCTAAAAAGATGGAAAAAGTATGGTAGTTTTGTTTCATCTAATTAAGGATGGAAACAAATTAAAAGACCAAGTCCTTCGGACCGGATTTGAACCAGTGACCTATGGATGTCTGCTGTTAGATCCAACTACAGTCCACCGCTCTACCAACTGAGCTACCGAAGGCTTACTTGAGAAGGGTCCTTTCATGGACAAGGTTAACATCAACGTCAAGAATGCAAATAGTGGCAGTTGCATGATACGGGTGTGAATATTGGCAAATGCCCAGAACTATCTTTGTAGACATTCAATAAAAGGAGATAAACCAGGAGGCTATCTATATTGGCTTTCAAATTAATAACCAAAATATTAGATATAGAAAAATTTGACGCGATTTCAATTTTCGCAGCAAAGTATCCTCCAAATGATCGTCTGGTCATCTGCATGTATTGGATAAATTATAAATAAATTGCCAACAAAACATTATAAAATTCCACTGAATAGAGACATTCGAATGTGAGACTGAAACTATGGTAAACATTTCATTTAAAAAAATAACTCCGTTGGACCGGATTTGAACCAGTGACCTATGGATGCCTGCTTTCCAACCAACTACAGTCCACTGCTCTACCAACTGAGCTACCGAAGGCTTGTTGATGAACACTTCTCATTTTTACTCACACTAAAGGGTCAGAGATTACAATACATATTTTGTACTGTAATAAAATTCAAGTCATTTCAAAAGGCAATTATCGTAAATAGTAGTAGACTGATTAAGGACATCAGATAAATTAAGGATATTACAGTATATCAGCAAAAGCTAGCTAAAATACTGCATTCTATTGGGAGGTGGAATATACCAGGGTATACCAAATTCGTGGGTCGTTTTTTATAACTAAAATCGCCCGATAGTAGTTATTTTTCTGAAATTTGTTGTGCCCCGATCTAGAAGGTTACCCATGACTACCAGGTGGTCGCATATAGCAGTTGCTATAAAATGGGACACCTGGTTTTAGGAGCACAACCTGCTACAAAAAACTAATATTTGGCGATACCAGTGACAAAAACAAACCACACATTTTGGAACAATTAACCAGTTTACACCTAGCTAAATTGTTTTTCAATCAACTTTCAAATGGAATCAGAAAAATGGTCGCAATATACAACTGTAGTATTTAAATACGCTCTAGGTCAATGAGCACTTGTCTCCTTTTCCTTTACTAGAAAAATGACCGAGGTACTTAATGCAGATTAAATTTTTTTATTTGCACCTTTAAATTTAATTTATTCAATCCTACCTGGTAATTTATTCCGGGTTTTGCATATGCCCCACTAATCCTAGATATTAAAAGTAGGGAAATCATTGTAATTTTTTTTTTTGCCAACTGAAAAGGGCTAAGTGTGAGGCCATTGTTGCAGCACTTTGGCATTATATGCCTCGGTTAATGAGTTTGATCAAGTTGCAGGCCACTGCCTTGAAGCGACTAGGGTGTTTTGGGTGCTAGATTGAAGTACTGTATTTTAAATCATGGATGCACTGGTTTTATTTTGGCTAGCAAGTACAAAAGTGGATTTCAGTAACCATATTTTGGTTGCTCGTAGCCATAGGACTGCTTCTCGTATTTGGGCTGCTCGTAGCCGTAGGACTGCTTCTCGTATTTGGGCTGCTCGTAGCCGTAGGATTTCTCTTCGTATTTGGGCTGCTCGTAGCCGTAGGATTTCTCTTCGTATTTGGGCTGCTCGTAGCCGTAGGATTTCTCTTCGTATTTGGGCTGCTCGTAGCCGTAGGACTGCTTCATCTCGTACTTGGGCTGCTCGTAGCCGTAGGATTTCTCTTCGTACTTGGGCTGCTCGTACCCGTAGGATTTCTCTTCGTACTTGGGCTGCTCGTACCCGTAGGATTTCTCTTCGTACTTGGGCTGCTCGTACCCGTAGGACTGCTTCATCTCGTACTTGGGCTGCTCGTAGCCGTAGGATTTCTCTTCGTACTTGGGCTGCTCGTACCCGTAGGATTTCTCTTCGTACTTGGGCTGCTCGTACCCGTAGGATTTCTCTTCGTACTTGGGCTGCTCGTACCCGTAGGACTGCTTCATCTCGTACTTGGGCTGCTCATAGCCGTAGGATTTCTCTTCGTACTTGGGCTTCTCGTACCCGTAGCTCTTCTGATCATAGCCGTAGGACTGCTTCTCGTACTTGGGCTGCTCGTATTTTTGCTCGTAGCCGTAGGACTGCTTCATCTGGTATTTGGGTTGTTCGTAACCGTAGGACTTGGGAGCTTCCTTTCCATACACCGCCACGCCGTAGTCAGCCGCTGCTGAGAAGGCGACCAGCGCCAAGAAGATGGTCAGCACCTGCAGAAAATACCACAGAATATTAGTAAATCATCCTAAACACATCACTTCTTACTACACGAACTTACAGAGTACATCATGATTACTGCAGAGTGTGACAGGGAAGCGTGCTCTAATTGAGAGTCAAAGTAAAGAGGAAGGAGTTGGCCTCAGACTCCTTCTTTTATAGCAAAACAATCGTGTTCTCATTGGATGATCTTCTAATATGCAAATGAGCAGCATCACATGACTTGAGGCACAGAAAAATGTGGAGGGTTTTTAAAAAGTCAAATGGGGAAAAAACCAGGTCCTTAGCCTCACCAACATGTTATTTTATCTAAAGTCAAACATTAAAAAAATTTTTTACAAATGTTGCTGAACATAATTCGGACAATAACAAAACACACAAAAGAAAAGTAAAATAACACTCAAACTAAATAAAACGCAAATTAAATCAAAAGATTGAATAAAAATCGGGTAGAACAATTCGGCACACATTTGACTGAATTAATTTTTAGTTATTTGTGCAATTATCTCTTATCTCTGATCTATTAACTGATTATTATTTATATTTGAATTATATATTATTAATTACATTTATTTGACAGATTACTGATTATTTATTATTATCACGGAATTATTTATAACTAGCTAATTATTTACCACTTATTTAATGTTATAACTAGCTAATTATTTACTACTTATTTAATTTTATAACTAGCTAATTATTAACATCTCTCGTTATTTATGATTTATTGCTAGCTTTTTATTATTTTATTCCTAATTATTTCGCGACATCTTGCATATGATTGCATATGATTGGCTACAGAGGTCACTTCCGGTGCAATTAAATCTTGCTGAGTAATTTTATATCATTAAATCAGCATTAACAGGACACTCTTACAGTAATGAGGAGATATTAGCTCACCTTTTTATTCCCATAGAAAGTGACCTGTTTTTTTGTTGTACTTTCAAGACGACATTTTTTTCGTGCAAATTTGATGGAGCGAAAAAATATCCAGTAATATTACGAAACTATAGGAACGTGATTAGCACATTTGCCATCTCATCCGATTGGTAGTAGTAATATTCATGTGGACATGACTTCCGCGTCTTGGTCCACTGAAGGTGACATCGACCGTGGTTGACATTTGTTTCACTTTCAATGTAATTATTAAAGAAGCACAATCATGTCCGGTTGTAAAGTACAGTAGGCTACATGTGACTTTGATCCTTAATGGTTTTTTTTTATTGCCTTTAATTGATCTCACGGTCCGAATATTTAAGGCTGTAAAAATACCTTGGTAATCGTGGGACACATAATTATATTGCACATGCAACAGTCTGATAATTGTCTTGCTAATTACAATGTTCACATGATCACATGATCAGACTCAAAATAAAAAAGGGGGGAAAAACTGTTCGAGTTTTAAATTTATTTTTTTTTTAAACCGCTAATGTCATTGAGTGGCTTATAAATATTAATAAATACGAAATAATAAGTAGCTATACCAATAACTTAGCAATTCATCGTTCACGCCAATGCAATGAATTAACACCAATTAATTTTAATAAAATCAATTAAGAGAACTACGGTAACCCAAATTAAGTATTATTAACAAATAATTAAAATTAACGCCAATTAACCGCAATTAAACCGATTAACGCCAATTAATCATAGTTAAGTATTAGCTACAATATCAATTAAAATAATTAATCACAATTAAATCAATTAACGCCAATTAACCGTAGTTAAGTATTATCAACAATATCAATTAAAATAAATAATCATAATTAAGTATCATTAACAACAATCAATTAAAATTAACACTAATTAACATTGCCAATTTATTACTAATTAGCCTAATAACATAAGGAACAGATCATTTTTTTTCAAAATTATCATAATATATTAATATATCTGACAATGGCGAAATGAAGGTTGTGATTATAATCATTAATCTCACATATTTTTTCCAATAATTTATGCAACTATTTGCAACCATTCTGATCATAGTCTGTGTAGGAAGTAGTATGATTAAATCCATTGATAACCTTCAGTCTGGTTTGATTGAATGAACCAGATTTCACCCTAGGCTCATTGCCAGAACCAGTTTGGTTTTTTTGTCCACTGATTAGATTGAAGCATTACATGGAGTAAAAGTTGGAGTAGTAGTCAACAAGCCTTCGGTAGCTCAGTTGGTAGAGCGGTGGACTGTAGTTGGTTGGATAGCAGGCATCCATAGGTCACTGGTTCAAATCCGGTCCGAAGGACTATTTTTTCTTATATTTTCCATACTTAGTCAAATGCAGCACTAGGTGCCACCTGGTGTAGCATAACCGATCCATGTAAAACCCTGAAGAGAATGTACCAATAACTTGTACCTGACCACGGTACCTGACCTACATGCGAAGTGTCTGGTACCATTAATGGGCCAGTTCACATCCGGAACAAATTGCATTTGACAACCATGGGAAATTCATGCAATCTGATGACGTCATGCTATTATGTTCTAATCACGCCAAGGACTTAAACAAAATTACTGAAGACATGTCATACACATGCTCGTGCAGTACCGGTACATGCTATTTGACCGAATAAGAATATTTGGCAAAAATGAAGTCCTTCGGACCGGATTTGAACCAGTGACCTATGGATGTCTGCTGCTAGATCCAACTACAGTCCACCGCTCTACCAACTGAGCTACCGAAGGCGCTTGGTGGGAGAGGCCTTATGTAAAGTCATATGGCCGCAACTCCTGTACTCGAGAGACGGATTGTAATAATTTTTAAACTAATTTCTTGCTTAATATTTGGATGACCTTGGCGGTAGTTCACACAAAGGACAAGTGGAGATGATAAGTCTAATTAAGATGAAGTCACTATCTCTTCATCAGTCGGAACAGATTGGCTAATATAATCAGTCATTTTGAAGTGATAGCTCTCGAGGCATCTTCTCGGCAAGAAATACGCCTATCTTTCCATCAACTATAAAATAGTGCTGACTTCACAAGACTATTGTTGAAAGTTGTTTTGCACATTGAGACACCAGTGAGCCAGTACCATGTTCTCGTTATGCATAGTCAACTACACAATGTTTATATTATCTGCTATTCTATGTTCGAGTTGGAGCGGCAACAATGCAATTTCATAGCAGTCATTAGAGCTGCTTACGATGTCAGTGAGTTCAAATCACGTCAGAAATCACAAGCACTGGACGCACAATTATTCGCTGCTATGCACTCGACTCTCCCGCAAGAAAAAACGCATTAAACACCTGGCCGTTCATCATGGGGCTGCACATGAACATCTAAACACAATAGAACAGACAATAAAAATTCACTCAACAATATGAGAGGTACAATTCAGAATGTCACTTTTATTCCAAGTAGTAAAAGGTGGAAAACAATTAGCTAGCAGCAAATGGAACGTCACAATAGTGTTTTAAATAAATGTTGCATGTCGCCACAATAGTTTATGGTGGTGTCAAAATGTGTCCATTCATGTCCATTGTGGACAGGTCGTGGACAACCACCGCCTTCTGCCAGCCACAGGAATACAGCTTGTTGTTGAGTGGGCTCCACGCCAGTCCTCGTACAAAGTCTGGATGACTTTCATTCTCGTATCTGAAACAATACGCACATAATATCGGAATTAATCCATCGAAATCTCCATTTAAAAATAAGCTCAATGAAACTCACATGATGGAAGGCTCGGGAGACGACCAACTGACAACTCGGATGCAATTTTCATCGCCGCAGACAGCCATTATTCCTGGGCTGGAAATAACAAATGACATGATTACATACAGTACAACATGGAATTGTCGCATAAATTCATTTCAAGCCTTGAAAACTATGCTTAGAAGGTGCTGGTTTCAATGATATCAATTTTACTATCTACTGAAGTGGGGGTGCGTCTTACATGCCGTCAAATGCGGTAGTCGTGAGCAAATTTTTATCAGGCAAGTGAACAATTGTCATCAAAGTCCATTTATAATGCTAATGATCACAGTATGATGCAGCATTGTTTAAAAAAATATGAAGTATCAAACCAATGTGGAGCGAAGGTGAGCCTGTGTATTGGTCGTTCCAAAACATTGACCCATCCAGAGGGTGTTCTCTCGGAACGTGCATCCAGCATGAGTGCCTCTCCGGACTGGAGACCAACTCCAACTGCCCAATCACTAGACGGCTGCCATGAGACACATGAAGGTGGATTGGACTGCGAGGTATGGATAGCTTTAGCCGGTTTCCCCATACGGGTGTCCCACATCAGCACAAGTCCATCGGGAGAGCAGGAGACAAAGATTGCTTCTTCCGTGGAACTTGCGGACACACTGGTCACCATCTGGGAGTGGGCTGGGAAGTACGATTTCTCCGCCACCATCGAATCCACATTCCAAACCTTGATGCTGCGGATAGGAAGTGTAAGTCGAATTCTAACGATGCCCTAAAGTACGAACAAGCCGTAACGTACGAACTCACCACATGTCAAGACCGGAAGTGATGACCTTCTTTCTTCCAGCCGCAGCTGAAACACTCATGACCGCATCGTCATGCTCACACTTGCTGAAAACGGTCTTGAAATGGTGGGACTCCCCACCTGGATTCTCGCTCGGCACCACCTCCACCACCTCGACCAACCCCGAGTCCTGAACCACCACCATTTTCTGAAAAAACAAGGTTGCAATTACAAACCGTAAGCAATTACAATGCGGGGCTGGTTACATGATCATCCAGAAAGAGTCCGTCGCACACTCCGCCCTCGCATTCGACCCCGGTGAGACTCAAGCTGGCATCCGGTGCGTCCTTTGCATCCTGGTAGTACCAAATGGCTCCAGTCCAATACCGGCCGTACATATGCGACGCACCCAGCAGGAGATGTCCATCTGTGAATCGACATGTAATTAATGTACCGTACTTGTAATTGAGTCGCCAACGTACCCTTGTTGAACGCAAGCAAGTCCAAGTCCGTCTGAGCTCGTTGAGTAGCGTATGATGAGCAGCATGCCCTGTACTCTTCTGCAAGCCTGTTTGGATCCGCATGCTGGTGGTGGTGGTGGTCCACTACCAGCGGAGGAGGTATTGCGCTCCAGGCAGGGTGGGTCGGAGGTGGTATCATCATCATCGAAGGTGGTAGCGGCGGAGGATGCGAGTCCGGCTCACCCATCATGCTCTCGTCTACTCTGAATCTCAGAAAGAAAGAAGAAGTGAAGAGAAAGAAGCGTGGGAAAGAAAAAGGCCGGAAAATTTACACAAAGGAGGCCGCCATCTTGAAAAGTGAGTCAGTTGGAGAAATGGACGCTAGAGGCGCGGCGAACCGTCTGTTCAGCGCTATCTAGTGGCGTAAACCATAAGTAGATTGTTCATTTAATTTAATTACTTTAAAGCCAATTTAACTGCATATGTGCAGCAGAGTGTGTAAACATATGTAAGCTTTTGTACTAGTCGGTTAAAGGAGTATCTTACCAGACCAGACCTCGACAACAAAACGTGATTCTCCCCTGACCCGGTCGGGTCAGGGGAGAATCACGTTTTGTTGTGGAGGATAATATAATTGTACGTATTTTATGATTTTGATAACACCGATTGATAGTCACCGATTGCAAAATGTAACGGAAACTGGAGCAGGATAGAGATTAACACAAGGATAGGAGTTGAGCTGATGAGTGATAACGGGAAATAGATAAATGAATTTAAGTATGAACTACCGGCAGAAAATTCCCCGCTGTATTTGTTAGGGCATAGTTCAATAGGAAAAGTACAGTACCGCCGGTACATCAGGTGTAGGAACGATGTGTTTATTCATGAATGACTAACAGTTGTATTCACACGGTGATTGATAAATAAAAGTTAAATATTTGCAACAATTGCGGTAAATGAGACACCAAATATCATTTAATTAAAAAAAAATGATACGCAAAAAATTCCTGTGTTCGGACTTATATCTCAATCCGGAAGGTAAGTGTGCCATGTTTTAGTACTCTCAGTAGTTTGAAAGTGGGTTAGGTAGCCGTGACATACAATACCAACAAACTTTCTGCTTTAGAGCCAATATATTGCAAGATTTACTGTTTATCATCATTTACCTAACCCTAATGCTAGTCTACCATTTTTCGTAAATTAAAATAAACAAATCAGACACGTTTTCAACACAAGTTCAAATGACAGACTTTCATTTATTCAAAATGCAAAACGGTATTGTCTGTGGTCATTTCCACAAAATGTTTCAACCTTATTGCTTACGTTGATCTAAATGCTTGCAAAAATTTTAGTAAATTTTTCCTTTAATTTGCAACACCTTGTACTCTTATCTGTACTTCCAGGTGTTAACTTTTGATACCTTACGCAACCTATATGTTACACCACTGCCCAAGATCACCTCCTGATTGGCCCATATTATTGAGGCTTTCATCAACCTAGTGATTATCTATTATCAATGTGTGGGGGGAAGGCGATATAAAGGAGGATTTCGTGGGCGTTTTGACCTAGTCCAGGAAGTCGTGGGTGGCCTGCATATTGTTAGAAGACGAGGGATCTAAGGACAGCATCAACAATGGCGTGGACTAGTCGCTGCGCCCTTTTCATTTTACTTTGTTGGACTGGTAACTACTGTACTTTTACTATGAACTACAGTCCTTTAAGCGAAAGAACGATCTGACGTCACACCAGCCTTGTTTTCTGCGCATGCGCAGTAGTATGCTGGCAGAGGACATGATTGGAGGGAAAGCCCTGGGGGAGGCGGGGCTGAACATGACGTCAGATCATTCTTTGGTTTAACGAACGGTATAAGGGCCTGTTGTAGTACTTACAACACCACTCAGCATATCACTTTGGTTTAATTGTCGTTAGCAGTGTAACAAGAGGAATAGTTTTTGATATGCTGATTGTGAGTTGGGTGCTTCTTGCACATTGTTGGCAACAATATTCATCTAGAGCTAAAAATGATTTTCAGTCTAATGACTTGAAATTGCACCATGGATGATGCGTAGTTCGGTTTTATTGGTATTATACGTCTGCTACTGATAGTGCAGATGGCACACATTAGTTGCATAACAGGGTATGGGTCAAGAGGCGTCCCTATCTGTGAAATGAAATCTATGTGCGCAGTGAGTTTCAAAGTCAGAGGTATTACGCGTGCATTTAAGGTGTCACTGATAAGCTTACTTGCAGAAAATTTATAGCTTATGGTATCGTCATGATTGATATCGCCTTTTCTTCGCGGATAATATAGGATTTGTTTGCTTTCTTGGCAGAATCCGCCACATCGTTGACTTCGACTACAACATCGACTACCACGGCAGCCCCAACCACAACTGCTCCTATACCTTTGCATGTGGTTGCCTACAGCAAAGATTATTGGGTGCAACCTGGTGAAAGTACTGCTTACCTATACATGCATGTAGATCAGAACATCAAGGAGGGCCAGGAATGCAAATATTGGAATCCAGAAGGCACAGACGTAACAGACAGAGCCTATGCTTACAACTCTTCGAATGGATGGTGTGCACATTCGTTTGAGGTTGGGGATTCGTTTGCCGAAAACGACACCGGCATATGGACTATTGAACTGTCAGCCCATGGTTACGGGGCTATCAACGTGTCTGTAGAAGTAGGAGTTTTGAGTAAGTTCAAATGCTGTGGGTAATTATCTAGTAAAGAAACACTAATCATCTGATGTTTCTTTTTTTCTTTTTCTTTTTCTTGAAAACACGTTTTGTGTAATCCTGTATCGCATTTATTGATATTGTTACATTTCATTTCAGAATCAGGTCCAATAAACATGTATCCGGTGGATATCGTAGGACA
>JYFJ02005063.1:0-27444 GCA_000934665.2 Catajapyx aquilonaris
TGCCGGACAGAGCCAGCAGGGGAAGCGGAGGCCTTGACGTCACCCCTACTACTGCAACGCTGGCAACCTGACTCGACCATCAACAGGACAGCCCTGTTAAACTATGGGGTTTCCTCCTCTGCAATCAACAGTGGAGAACTGTATGCAGTACCAGTACCTGATGACCAGCGCCTTCCTGCCAACCTGCCTTACACTGCTGTACTTTTTGGACCCTGTGTATTTTGGATCTCGGAAGCAGCCTACTAGTGGTTTGCAGTTACGTGACGTGTCGCAGTTGGACCTTGAACTGAACATTGGCTTGACATGGACTAGAGGGGTTCTGTTTCACTACGTGATCCGTTTTAATCTTCCTTTTTTCTCTCATATTATATGTCGTTCTTTATCGGGGAGGTGTGTGGCCGTACCGGTTTTTGCTAGGTCAAACGTTCTATAGTTTCACTGCATCCCGAAACTGCCTTGCATCACTTACGTCACTGTATGTATTTTATTACCCCATTAGAGTCATTCCATACTATCTGCCTACTCATGTCATGTGACTTTTCATTCGCTCCCTCCCATCATGCATTGTGCTTGACTATAAGAAGGAGTGAGCTGTTTCACTCGAGGCCTTTGCCCGGGAGAATATCCTGGGGACTGGTCAGGCCACTTGTTTGGTCGACATCTCCCATCCCTGACCTTTTTCCTTTTCCCCTCACACACTCACCTTGACGAAGAATAAACTGTACTTGATTGTCTACCCACTGGCTTTTATGTTCACCCAACCGGTGACAATGGTATTAATGACTCAGTAGTCGTTGTTATTGCATTTGAAGTACCGTATGGGGTATGGCACAGCAGTGTGTATTGTTACTGGCCACACTAACTTCTACACTCAATTCATTATCATTACATCGTAGCAGGCTACAATGCTGCATTATGCACAGCATGCTACTTTCTATTCTATACACAGGTCAGTATGGTATCACACCAAGTAAGATACTACCCTTTGAAAGAATATGACGACTACATGAATCTCACTCAAATTATGTGATCACAGGAAACGTCTCGTTAACAATAATAGCACTCTGCCTGTGCGATAGTAACTACAGGCCGTTATTATCGCTGCGAGTTATACATTGTTAATATTGCAGGGAGTCCTTGCGTCCATTGTGACGTAAGTAGGAAACTCATGTTATACTACTTTTAGTGGGGCAGCCTGGTGGTCTATCTATTTGGAATACCGCATAAAAGTATCCACATGCCACACCTGACGGTTATCTTGCTATACAATAATAATATTGTAACGAACATTACAATACACGTACACACAGCTTCTCTTTCATGCTACACACTTGACACATTTCAACAATGAAACCACTGCTCCATGGTTAAGTGGGCTCTATATCCTTCTGAGACCCGATGTCCAATATATTGGACATCAGCAAAAAAAAAAAAGTGTCAACTGAAATTGACGCCAATTTTTTTTTTTGTGCTGATGTCCAATATATTGGACATCGGGTCTCAGGAGGATATGCACAGTCGATCCGACTCCGACTCATCAGACTCCGACTCCGCCCTCCGACTCGGAGGCATCGGACACCCTGTTCAGACAGAGGTACTGTCTGAAGATTTCAACGACCTTCGTTATTGAAACCGTGGTTGCAACCAGCCAATGTCGATGGCAGGCAAGTCCGGACCAATGATCGAATGAATCTGCTGCAGCGCACCCACTGTTGCACATCCACCGATACAGCGCAATGTTGGGAAATATTTCACCCCTTCGCACTTGAATCACACGTATGAAAACAAATCGCATCCGGTGTATATACGGAGGATTAAAACCAAGCATTACAACTTCGGCCTTAATTTTCCGACCGTACGCCGCCGCGAGAAAAACAACGAGAAAAACAACAACTCAATTTGACACTGGCTCTGCATGGTGCTTCAAGCCTCATTATTTCATGACCTGCTGTCGCTGATGGGGTTCCGATCCATTAATGGTTCTAAGCTGTATGTATAATAATAAATATTCAAGTGTACGGTATCAGAAACAGCCTTGCCAATAACCAAGCCAACGACCACATCTAACGTGGTTCTTGTGAATATACACTCGTGTCTAAGTCCGACTTTAGCCCAGCCAACTGTCACCTTTGCTTTTTCCAATAAACATTCGTTTCTAGTGCGTTGCAAGTGAGCCATTTTCATATCCCCTCAGGCTCACTTTGTGCCACTCTCATTCACTCATTCTCGTCAAGGGGTGCGCCAAAAGGTGTGCTGCACTGTTTTTGTTCATTATTCATGATCAGTAAATATTATAACACGATTGTATATAATTATACGTATAAGATTCTAAAACGGAAGATTGAAAGCGCAACAAGCGGCACATTGGAAACATGTGACACAGCATACCTCGATCTGAATACTGCCCAGAACTATCTCTAGATATGATTATTATACTCTTAGTAAACAGATATAGCAGAGAGCCAAGCTATGTATACCGTACTGAAGTAATTATACCGGTATCATATAGCGTAGAGCGAGCTTAAAGGGACACTCCACTCAAAATACAAGTTGTGTTCTAAAGATCGGGCAAAAAATCCTGATTCCGAGGATATAAGCATCTTTCCTGAGAGATGAACGGTAAGGCCAGGGCGAGCCGTCAGCGTTCGGAAATTCGAATCTGGCGCAAAAGAGCAGCGCCTCTTCCGGGTCTGGTCAGAAACTGTAAGGACTCTCAGCCATCTTTGGTGTGGTATATTTTTTCAAAGATGGCGGAATCCGACAGTACGCGTGCAGGTCCGAGTCAGCTTCTTGACGGTAAGGCGGCTGTTGCTGAGAGAGACGTACCAAGCAGGGCTTCCCAGCCAAAGTCCGCACGGCCTCCTCCCGTACCAATTATTTGAGTATTATACGTACGATGACGAAGAAGTGGCCAGTTATCGAGCAGGCGGGGACTATCATGGCACTCTGTCATATGTGATGAGCTCAATGGCCATCACGTCCGAGGAGAAGGAGGAGGCCGATTTCCATCAAGTGGTTGGTAGGTGACTTGCCGTCTGCAACTGATCTTGCCACTATTATAGTATTGCCGAGTAATTCTGTCAGGAACTGATAACAGGGCCGGCAAATCATCGGCCGAAGATCAATCCTCACGGCTGATCCGGCTCCAGCTCCATATGTCGCCACACTCCGAGAAGACCTTCGCTAACAAATGACAATGATACTGCTCCACTGGCCCGATATAGTTTTATTAATTGGTGACTCTTAAGAATAGTCACATTATAACGGATTTGATGGTGTCCCAGGAACCATCAATCAGACTTCGATCCAAAATCTAGTAAAATATTATCCTCTCCGCAATCTGACTGTCCATATGTTTCGGATTTATGCGAAACTTCTGCACTGACCTCTACTGGTGGAATTCCGGTAAAACATAATATCCCCGGAATGCTACACGTGCTTACGCCTTCAGAAGAGAAGTGGTCAAATTTCACACATACGGCGCGGAGGTGTGCACAGAAATGCATCACCTATAACTCTCCATTTCTCAAAATGCAAAAATGTCACCTCAATTGGCACCCAAATTGCCCATATTAATTATCTATTATAATCCATGCCATATATCACAAGAGCACCTGATACGAGGACTCTAACTATAGGCACCAACCAACAATACTATTCCTGATGATCATCAGTAATAATTATACGTGTCAAAGATAAACCTCTTTAAGTTTCCCACCACTGAGCTTAAGAAGTGATAAGGAGCCAGCTTCGGATTTTACATGGACGCATAATATGCAAGGCCCAAGATAACTATACCCTGAAGCTCAATAACACAGAGGATAGTTGGCTATCTTAATAATATCTTTAAAGTGCTTTGTTATTAATAAGCAACAATAAGATGTCTCCCACCTTGAATATGGCTGGGCAATATTATTTATGCTCTTGGCATCACAGTAGATATTTCTGCTGTATAGTGTAGATAATTATACTACTGTATAACCAGTAGTATTACTAATTACAGATTCTAAACACTCTTATCCATTGTGTACACACTTACTGACACATTGCTAGCCTTTCACAGATAATGAACTTGTAATTATCATTCCATGCGCCGACAACGACTTTAATAGGGACAGTTGTGACTCAGCCCATGAGGGCCCTTCACCATCTTCATCATCCTGTCCCCATATTATTTTATTATCACACCAATACCGGTACGCCCGCAACTGTGTGAATTTCTACTCTGCCTCCTACATGGAAGAAGATGATGAGCCAGAAGTAAGACTGTCACCTTCGCACCACCAAAGAGTATATATGACCGCTTTTCGACGCTGGACACAGGCCATCGGCTATGGCCCATCGCGACTCTCCTCCAACGCAACAAAAAGAAGATGACACATTATGCGCCAGTGTTAACAACAATAATACGGGTTGGCAAAGAATGGCCTCACCAGGTTAGGGATTACACCTTCCTTCGGAGATCCTTTGTCGCACAAATTTTACAGGAATTACGCTGAGATTTTGGCCCACGTTTTCATCCAATGGCGCGAGGAAACATAAATGTCACTTGATCATTTTTGCCGCTGATGCAGGTTTCCAGGAAGGAATATTACGACTGAGTAAGGACAATAACTGTTCATCGGTGAGCAGAAGGGGTCATTCATGAAGCACAGAAAATGCAAAAATGACGGTTCCCGTGCAGAAGTGGATTGTACCAACTCGATACGACGTGTTCATTGTAACAATATAGTCTATTAATGGGTGGACAGTAAAATAATTGTGTCTGGCTTCATGCAGCTTATACGAGGTGCTGATGGCCAGAATTCTTATTATCACAGTCTCCCTTTCCCTTCGTTGTCCTTCAACCTGCGGACCATGGAGCATCTTGATCGCACCAACTACAGAGACTTCATCTAACATTCATGTGATACTCCTCATCAGGTAGATGCCCTATCAAATAAGGAAACCCAACCATTCCGATCAACACAACAATGCTTGCTGGTCAACGTGGAATCCAAACAAGCAAAACGAGGGTGGCCAAACATTTACGCCTTGTTAGAGAGCCAGCGGTATAACCCATAGTAATTATTATCAGGTAGTACCAATAAGTTCGTAACAGCCATCAGAAAAGTGATGACACCCCGAGTTTATCTCAAATGGTGAAACATTGTTATTAGACAGTGTTAGTTTCACCTTGCATTTTATGGCTAATTAATATCATCATTACTGATACTAAGCAGTCACTTCGAAAATATTATCTGGAATGGGCACATGTTTTGTGGCCGTAGAAGAAAGTGTCCTTATAATATAGTTTTCAAAATATGGCTGGTGCAACTGTTACCCTGATTCTGTTATGAATAAGAACCATTCCACTGGGTAAACACCATATTAATCCTCGCAGTACAAGGTGAATAATGGCTAAAAATGGCCATCGTACTTGTAACAACAAATTATTACCAGCAAGGGACAGAACACAATGACAACCCTTCGTAGTACATCCCAAAGGAGTAAACCACGAGACATCCAGATCTCCTTCCGACGCGACGTCTTGAATGGCCACAAACCTTTCCACATCACCCCCTTCATGATGAGCGATCAGAAGACAGGTGCACTTCGAATGACCTTCCGAACACGACTCACAAGTCAGTGCAAATGACTGATTCCGAGAAGATTCCAAACAAACTTCCTTCCAGTATGCCATCAATAGCAACACCTTGGAAACCGACAAGTGTTGTTGTCAACACAATATTTCACCAACGAACATTTTGAAAGCATTTTTTGGTGACCACTGTTCTCGGGTCGTGGTGTGCGAAATGCTGTAACGCCTTTCATTATGTATATGGTTGGGTTGGTGTGGAAATGTAGTACGAGCTCGTACATTTCCACGGGCTCTAACAAGAGCTCGTATGCACTGCTCGTATAACACGGACTCTGAAGAGACAGAAAAACAAGACATTTTCTTTCTCCATTATACGTAAGGAGGGCATGCATTTCAGGGAAATATTTTGGCTAAAATAATTATGTGTGCAAAAAGTATACCTTTTTGTGACCCCAGGTCGTGCGCTTTCTCTCACAGCACATGAGCACGCTCAAATTGCAATTCAATTCAGGTCGTAATAACCGAAGTTGTTATTCTATCTGAAATATCTGGCATGGGAGGGTTTTAGTGTATACAATATCAGTCAAAAAAATATCTGCACAAGAAGAAATAAACCTTCGTACCTCAAGTGATGGCTAACTCAACACAACCATTAAGGGATAATAAAGAGAGACAGTCATAAGCTTATACGGAATATGCCTTCAATCACTGCACTTGAGCATGAAGGCAGGAGAAGTTACGTCTGACGCTGAAAACGGACGCTTTGTGTAATGGCCATTACACCTCGTTCATAAGTAAGGTAATTATACTCCGCAAGAAAATCATGCCCAGTTATATACAGTCCAAGCCTACCAATCCTCTCGGGCCGTCTCAGCTGATGGTGTTTTTGTTCTTCTGGTGAATTTGATACTAAACCAGAACTACCCGTCCAAATGAGGCAGTCCGCCCTCACCACCATCATTCGATAGAACGTTCGGGTGTCTGATTGCCACACCCACAACATACAGAAGTGAGGCTGACAGCGACCTCTCGATTATATCGAATTAATAATTATTATTGCGACCTCCCTATATATGGATGCAGAAACTGACTATATTATGTGAACCATGTTATTATCTTATTTGAGATTAGACGACTTTGATGGAGATGCTGCTTAACAATATATTGCAGTATTCTTTCTATCCGTGAATTATTATTTTAATCGCCTCTGCTCCAGACACGATGCAACGAGAAAGACTATACGAACACCAGCACTGCATGCAGAGAAGGCAAGTGAATGTGCCGTACCATGTCTCTCAGTCATCATAACTTTTGAAAGCCTCCTTGGCGAAGGTCAGAATAAAAAGGTCGGGACACAAAGGTAGAGAGGACAACGCAACGCAACGTATGTGAGAAGTTAAGCTGGGAAACATACTTCTCAGGATACTGATTGAGGAGAGTCCTATATAATATGATTGTGTGTATGGTGTACGCGTGTTATGTGTGGTCAGGAGGACTCTTGCATATCTTATTGGAACTCTGAAAATATTCCGACGGACGTGATTGTTAATCACTACTTATTACATTATTAATAACTCCCTTCAGCCACCGCACGTATACTGTATACAGTACGTCACCCTCTTTTCCCCTCTTACATAATATAGGCCATGCCCTAATCAACCACTTATTACCATCATCGTGGATGGTTGCACCATTGGGTCACGCATTACATAGTACTTTACAGCGCTACCAAGGGAAAGATCCACCAGACGTGGTCCATCATCCGCCACTTTCAATGCAGAGGAGGAATAAGAAACTGCTGCTTGCCAGAACTGCAGCCCTTCCGCACACAAACCCAGTAGTTCCGACTTTTACCATGGGAACACAGCATATACGTGCACTCTTTTCCCCCACATGTGGGTACAGTGGGCTACACTACCCGCAACATCGATAACGCACGTCTGTTAAGCCGACTGAATATTATTTCCGCTCATGATTGTGATACATATACTTTTTCACGGAACGGGACAAATTACGGAACCACATTTTTATTTCGTAACTTGGAGAAAACATGTTTCAGAGGTATCTTTATCGATCAAAAACATTCTTCAAACTTCTCGAAGGCAGGGTGCAAATTATTGCAACAGTAACAAAGATTCCAGTGGATCAGTGTGAATCATGTAAAATACGCGTATTATTGTAATGCGATACTACTTCACACTTAATTTTATAAATCGTACAATATAATCCTGGATGCCAATTATTTTAGAGCATCGCCCAATCGAAAGCCGTGATATTATTTTAAGGTTGCATCCTACTTTCTTGGGGAACGATTATATGTGAAAGAAAACTGCCAGCATCAACGATCAACATGAACTCATACTAATATAGTCGACCTCGTGGATAAATCTCATTCCATCTGGTGTGCGTGGTGCAAGTTATAGTGGTCAGATTCAGCATATTGTAATCTTCGCAATGGCAGGACTTCCTTGACATTTAACGCAATGTCATATTTCCAATCATTTCGGTAATTATGTTAAACACGACAGGTAACCTATAGGGGTAAGTTACCTCTGCTGACCCGAGTTAAAAAAGTATCCAATCAGATGGCAGTGGCATCAGTCCAGCTTTGGAGTGATGACCCATCCTCCTCCTATACTCGTACCCTTTGAAGCAACAATCTGGGCCGCATTATCTTCTCGTGATTGTGTTATTGGCAGCTTCAGGTTAATTGCCATTATCAGTAATACATTCTCCTGCTCCCCACCCCCGCCGCGCGGCTCATACTACCCCAGCCCATATCGATCATAACAAAACGACTTTATATGGTCCCTTTTTCAGAAGGGAATCGAAGAGTGGCACCCAGTCGAAGATATCCCGACAAAATACATAACAAACCCAGCAGTCAGACCACACTTCGGTTTATAACTTGCCGCAAAAAGTGGTACAATAGTTGTATGAATTCGTGCTCCAGTTACGTCCAGACGTTCAGTATACATATTATAAGATTACTTCATCAGTCGCAGGAAGAGGATTTCGGAGCACACCTTATCGACGTCTACAGAAGGCCCCAAATATTGACCCCCTCCCCTGCCAAGAGGAAATTATGAGAATATACGGTCAGAACATCGATGAGACTATAGCCAGTATGTAACTATATAGTCTATACGTACTTCGAACAAGTACGACAGCACGATGCCACCGCCTTTCCTTCAATCTGACCTCCGGGTCACAGGCAGTACATAGTTAGTAAGATTCGCCAGGCTGATCTATTTATTGCAACTTATTCACATGTGAGACAAGTAAAAACTGAAAAAAACCATTTACCAGATTCTATCTCTAATCTGTTACTTTATACACAACAGAATAATATTGTTCCTGCTGTGGAAAAAGACCGACAAGTTAGCTGACTATGCAACAAAAAGGCAGACTTGGTGTTGTTGTCGTTATTATTATTATTATTATTATTATTATTATTATTATTATTATTATTATTATTATTATTATTATTATTATACTATAATAGAGACGTGCACGGTGTTCTCCTGTAGCTTACAGAAGAACGGTACGCTATAGGTGTATCTAGTGCTCATTGTATACGTAGGTGAGCTTATTGTCTTTGTTTTGCAATATAGGCCTACTTTACACGAACTATGTTATTATTGCCCCTTGCTGGTTATGAAAGTTCATATTTTGTTGTCAGTTGCTGATATAAAGAATTTGATGCAAAACCTATTGTAATAAGTAGCCTATAATTATATGAGGCGCACTCATATCTCGACAACTTCCGAGAATGGCGGAGAGAACATTGCACCAGTTCGAAGCGGTTGGGTGGCAGCGACCTCCGCATCGTTTTTACCATTGATGCGTACTACAGTCATTATTACAAAAACTTAGTAAGAGTAAGATAGCTGAGTGTTTTACTGGGAATAGACGAAGACAGAGAACATACATACATTCAAATGACACAAACGTAAAGAGCAGTGTGCCATGAGTTGACCCCATTGGTCATGAAGACGCGATCAAACTGGCGCATGGCCCATGACGTAGTACGTGATGGTACGATACAAGGCAAGTCAAGTGTTTCGCAGATTATTAATTCTGATCTGCGTACACAGCGAAGAAGTGCGAGTGTGCTGGACCGGGCCACAGTCCATCCTGACCTGGCCAATTTGAGTGCTGCCGGCAGTATTATAGCAATGTGGAACCCCCAGACAGCTCGTGCTCCGACCAGCCGCTCCCATTTTGTTCTTAGGACACCATCCGAAAGCCACGTAGAAGGAGCGTATTTTGAACACAGCCCTGTACAATCCCCGTCCTGACTTCACACTGCTGATATTGTTTTATTCCACCTGTAAGAGGCTGATGGGAGTGGAAAGTGAGTGGGTACTTCGCATGCAGCCGGATGTGCTTCTGGGGCAAGGGGGTGATTCTCAAAGACGATCCTTTCGCACGACAAGATATTACCATGTTCCTCTAATAATTTATTGCTTTAAAAATACACCAAGCGAATATAAAGCACGACTGATCACTTACAACTCGCCTCGGCATGATTATATAGGCATGTGACTCATCATGATCAGCAGATTATAACATTGCCTGCTGTTGTTCCAACATTACTTCTGGTCCCGTCCTTGTCAACGACGCTCTACACACACCATAATGCGAATATCTACTAGCAATATACACTATATACGTACAGTCTTTCTGGGTGCAGCAGCGCCCATCTGACCCCCATGACCCACCCAAACCAGCCAAGACCTGCTGTACGCATTAATTATTTAGCAGGGGGACCAACACTCCGGGAAGCAAAACCCAGCACAAAAGGCTCGAGTTTGTCGTGTGTGGAGTTCAGTCTATTTCCGTCAGAAATTTTACTCTTGAACCCATAATTACTTTATGGAAGATCTTAACTATACGTACCTTGGTGAAATTAAAGATCAAAATGGGAGCAACCTTTGCAACCCCAAATTATGATCAAAATCCAAGTGTGATTCTGATGTTGTCAAAACACTTCGCTGCGTATCTCACTCTACTGTGAGAGGCAGTGGACGTACCATACACTATGAGTGCTGATGCACTGAATGCCAAGTGCAAACGTGTATCCAATAAGCAAAAGCCGAAGACATAAACAGCAAGTAGTTACATAGCAGAAGTACTGCATAAAATGGAGGGTGCAAGAAGCTTCATTATTCACAGACTATACCATAATAATTATATCTGCAAAGGGATTATACCTTGAACAAACTGGGGTCAGTGGAGTCACTTGCAGCTGACTCAAGTAGTAGTACCTATAGGGAACATCACATTAACAATACACTGAGTGTCTGTCACCATTTATCATAAAAATAGGTACCGGTACCAAATCATTAACCATTGCATCCCTTGACTTCACAAGTATACAAGGAGTCAAAAGATGGTATACGTATATTCCAGCACGGGATTCAGGCTTGCGACGCGACATACCGGAAGACAAGTAGGTGGAATAGTGCACTCAGTAATAATAATGTGCTACATGTTTACGTGCAGTTACACCACAAGAACCGCATTGTTCTTGAAGGAAAACAGGGAGTAAGTCACCAGAAAGACCTCAATACAATTCAGCTGATGAAGCTGGCCCAAATCAGACGTCAGTCACGTCACATCAGGACAGCTTCCTTCGTCTCAATAGCCACTGCCACCTGCTGCAAGTACTTATATCACATGACGTCCAAAGCTGTGGTCAGACATATAATTATGCTGTCACAGGACAGACCAGAGACAATGTACAGAAAGGCGTAGTAGCCACACTAACTTACTATTCATTACTTTTTCTGACAAGTGCAGTATTTTTTCAATGGCGTTCAAAAATATATTATCACAACCAGATATTGTAATCGACTACCGGTTACCTTGTCAGCAGTTTCTTTTGAAAGCAATACCAGGGAGCATATACTGGCAATACGTTACGCGGAGCATGATGGACTAATAGTCACTTTGACAGTGCTCGTTTAGGTTGTTGTGAAAACATGGGCCATTTTAATAGACCATTCAACAAAAATTGCTCCGCAATAAAATTGTTTGTGTGTTAAATTAATGATTGAAGTATAATTATTGTGTTCTAGACTGGAAGCAGTCCATTGTCTTTGTTGAACGGCAAATGTAGCACTTTAACATTAAAATCCTTTCTTATTTCAATTACGTATTATTGTATAGGCCAGTCTGGCAGGTAACCACAATAAACTACGGGACGCTCCTATTTTTCTACTCATAGTTTTCTGCAATCTACTATTTCACTATTGGCTTTTAGTTTGCCGAGATAATGGTGATTATGTGAAAGCAAAAAGTATTCTACATACATCTTGCCAGAGTCGACTTCATCGTCGCTCGCGACGTCGCCAGGCTGTGGCTAGTGCTGGCTAAAAATTCAACGCCAATCCACCACACACTATTATTTTAATGTAACCATCTTCGAGCTAAACGTATATCATTGCACCAAGAGTATGCGGGGTATACAAATTCATGAGGACAGCTTCAGGGTAATGCACTCTTTGAAATGGCAGGACCTCCTTTACGTTTTACCACATTTTATATGATTGATGCCACTCTTCCAGTAATAATTATTAGGTTTAAATATCTGGCCGTATTATCCTCCGTTTATTACTCGTTTGACTTTTATTTGAACATCAGGCGTTCAGGAGTGAATGAAAGACTGATTACACAGGCAGCAGAATGAGTCAGTATTTGTTGTTGTTGTTGTTGTTGTTATCAATGCACAAATGATTAAGGGATATCTGCTGTCACTGATTACAAAAAATTACCCATACAGAGGTGTAGAAATTTAAGAATATTGTTGAGTCATAATAATTATTACCTAATAATGAAATACAGCACCACAAGGTATTTGTCACTCCTATAGTTAGGTGTAATTCCTCTGCAGAAAGTGCAGGGGGGGGGGGGTTATTTCTGAGAGGGACTTGTGCAGTCAACCGGTCTTAGTTACTTGGATTCTGCCAGAGGAGTATACTGGAGGCCACTCCTCGACTGGCCAGGGAAGCCCAAGAAATGCCTATAAAGCCAGCCTCTTATTCCCACATGCAGACGCCACTAGCCAGAAAAATGTCGATACCCTTGCCGACAGTAGATTGTTACTCCATGGATCTCATTTCCAGCAGCGACACCCATACCATGGCATATACCATACTCATACCCATACCAGTGGTTAGTCCCATCCAAATGTGTCGGGATGAGTGCAAACATACCCACTGTCTCTTCAGTGCAAAAACTATTTTCCAAAATTCCTCCCTGCCTTCCCTTGCTGGAAATGGCTGCACAAATGAAAATAGAGTCCTGCACATTACGCCTGTGGAACACCTGCATGGACAGGTACCAGCAGCGCAAGAGAACAACAAAATGCAAACACCCTGAGACTCGCCTGATACGTACTTAATGAGACGAGTGCATACCCCAACCTTAACCTTAACCATGCAGTATAGAACCACTCTCGTCTTCTGCCCCACCCAATCATGAACGTGGTCACATAATATTATTCTTATGCGTGAATGGCTGGCAGGTAAAAGTGCACCCTGCCAGGTAATCACACATACCGGTATGGTATAACTTTAGTCCTCGGTGAGTACACTCCAGATATAACACGCAGGTGAAACAAGTGTGACGCTCCGTGAGTCTCAGGCGGTGATATATGACCGTACAACGGGGCAGAATGATTAGGCTATCTTTCCATAGAAGACGTGCCTCCGGGTAGTATAGGCAGCAGGTAAGGGCGACTCGTACCTGCATGTTTGCCAGATGAGGTACAGTAGGCGTAAGCACAGGTTTTATACGAGCTCGCGAGAGCACACATTGACTGGGTTTTCGGTTGTCTCATTCTCATTCCACGCAATACTATACGAGGGCAGTACCAAAATGATTTAAGTTACACTTTATTTATTTATTTTTGCCACAAATACAGGGCCCTTGCAGGTCGGCAGATAGTCACACATTATCGATGGAACCTTCCTGGAGCCGAATACATAATTACGAGTCATGGGTATATATGTCAACCTCTTCGGGCCCTCCAGGAAACACTCTTTGGTGTGTGCGGAGCACCCACTACCAGACAACTGCTTCCTGTTCAACAATGCCCTCGAAATGGCGTCGGCGAAGAGCTTTTTTCATGGACCCGAACAGGTGAAAGTCACTGGGGCCATATCGGGGGAGTTCGGCGGATGTGGAAGCACTCAAGCCCGGATCCATGAAAAAAGAAAACCTTCGCCGACGCCATTTTGAGGGAATTGTTGACAGTAGTTGTTTATTGCAAGCAGTTGCCCGGGAGTGAGTGCACCGAACTACCAAAAAGTGGTTCTTGATGGAGGTCCCGGAGAGGTTGACATACCTATTATGCCAGTGCAATTGGCTCCAGGAGGGTTCTATTGATATTAATATGTGCCTATCTGCCGACCGGCATGGGTCCTGTATCTGTGGGGAAAAAAATGTGTGAATCATTTTGATACGACCCTCGTATGTACGAAACCTTAGACCAGGAAACACGTCGACAGCACGACCTTCAAGCGTCGTGTCGTGTGCCAGACCACGACAGTGTGTCCCATAAAATGAGTATCCCTGAACCAATCACCCGCTGCGACGAAAAACCGAAGAGAACGATTTCCAAAGTCCGCACCGGGAAACTGATACATTCTGGGAGATTATCTATTTATGAAGCGAACCAGAAAAGTGCAACCGGTGTTAACTAATGGGCTGCATGTGTACTACCTTCGGTTTCCCTATAATTCATTTAGCTCTTCCTTTCGGCGTCATTATTTTGCAGTACAACAATAGGCCCTGTCCATCTTGTTGCACGAATATGAATTGTAATAGGGAGCACCCACAACATAATATCATGGCATCAGACTCTTCCATCAAAGTGATTTACAACGTCTCACTAAACAGTCTCGTAAAGAAACGTAACACCACCACCACCACCACCACCACCACCACTACTACCATCATCATCATCATCATCATCATCATCATTATTCATGATTATTCAAAATGTTCTGTCTAAACAGCTCACACTTTTTTTGTCCTCTGTGGTCCTTTCCTGACCACCACAAAGTAATGGCTCCCTCACACTTTGACTACCGGTACCATCATTCAATAATCTGTACGACCATCCTAAAATTTCCAAACTCTTCAATCGCCGAAATTCGGACTGGTTTTGACCGAAAACACAAGAAACTCACGACGAACCAAGTAAGCGAAGGCATATATAGAGCCCCGACAAAGGGTGTGACGAAGCTTGGACTATGTATCCGGAAAGAAAAAGGCAAAGGAAAAAGATACGACCTCACCTATATACGTATATGTATATACAAGCGTTTGTGTGATCGATGCTCCCGAGCGAGAGCAACAGGAGGAACTGGTGTCCGAACACATGTGGGAAAGAAGTGTAATCCGTCGATACTTGTGTAAACACACAATGCACTAATCACAATAATTATAATTGCCGCCATCAGGTGATCCCGAGCATGACGAATCGAGTATGAGGAGTCGAATTTGACGGAGGAATATGCCGTGAGTGAAATGGAAGAAAAATGAAAAATGAATGGCTATCCTGCCTCACCCATTCCCGTGTTGTCTCCAGGGAATACGCCGATGCGATGGTCAGCCTAGCCCGAACAGGTCGGCATTCTTTTGTATCCCCCCCATTTCTGCGAGTATCTGACCACTATCCAGATGGTCTTGTGAGGATATGCGAGGACCTCCTCGTTATCCGCTGGCACCCCAATATTTTGGGAAAAGTCGTGATGTATATGAATTATTATTATTATTATTATTATTATTATTATTATTATTATTATTATTATTATTATTATTATTATTATTATTATTATTATTATGGCTCAAGTGCCCAGGCCGGCCTTGGTCCCTGTCATCTCATGAGCAAATCTCAATAGTGAGAACTTGCAAGAATAAAGGGGTAACAGGGCAGGGGGACAAGCGGGGACAAGTTTTGCTCACCTCTTCGAGTCATAGATGACATCGTACCATGGATTGCAGAAGCGACAATCTGCGCCGCATTCAATTCTCGTGATTGTGTTATTGCTGCAGCTTCAGGTTGACGATCGGTAATATTTTTATTCTCCTCCCCATCACCCCCGCCGCGCGGCTCATACTACCACAGCTCCAAGAGCTCTTGCCACATCAGCTTCACCAATCCTAACAAAACGACTTTGAGATGGTCCCTTATCAGGAAGGGAACAGTAACATCAACTCGAATAACAAACCCAGTCGGCAGACCACTCTTAACTGGCCCGATTCACAAAAGATACGAGACAGATTGAAAAGAATTTGTGAGCCATTCCATCGTATACGCCCAGGATACTACGCACGTGCTTTGTCGAGGAGGGAAGAATATTAAGCGTACACATAATCTACGTACCCCACTTACCACCTCGTATATCGACATAGGACTATTATTATTGCTACCATAGGATCATGACTAATGATTATTATCGGGGCTGTTGATGGACCAGAATTATTAGTGGGAACGATGACGTCCAACTTTATTTATGCACCGAACATCCACGAAGAATTAAAGAAACACACTAGACGTCCAGAGAACGTCCAATCTCAACCACTCTTGCAGGACCTCATCAGAACGCTGACCACCGCCCAATCCAGGAAGGTCATAACATCGATGAAACAAGGCGCAGTACGTACTTCCAGCCAGGCTGACTATATGACGACATTGTCCCGTCAAATCTTTCTCCGGGTCGCAGGCAGTAAGATTGTTGTTGTTGTTATAAATATTATGTTCGTTTCTTGTACACGTACCAATCAATATGCCGTGAAATCGGGCTAATATAACAAAGTTTCACATCGGTGCGGCGTTTCTTTCAAACAGTGCAATAAGCCCGATGCCACTAAAGGTGCATCTTATCACTACTTGCGCATAACGGTACAGTTCAGTCACTTGTACGGAGGATGGATCTGACTCTGGCTCTCTGTCACGTAATGGAGCAACCAAACACCAATATGGCTAACTGCGAATATACGTATACAGTACACCTCAGTGCAACATCTGCTCGCATCTCTTTGCACAGCGTTACCCGCACATCGATTGGAAGTGATTGGGTCCGCATCCTCGGAAGTGTAGTAGTTACACCATATCTCTCAGAGTCTGTATATCATCCAATGACAAACTGGAGCTATTCTTCTCATTTTTTTGTTGACATAATTATAGGATCCCTATGAAACCCATTACAAAATTATGCACCGCGCCTATACTACGATATCGCATGCTGACTTCGCAATGACTATAGATAGGAGTAATCAGAAGTGTCCTGACTTACACGGGCTAGCTTGCAAACGACCGCGACTCAGGACGTACAGTACACTGTGCACAGTATCACACGTAACTGTCCAGTGAGGTTGGCTGCAAGTGTTGTCTCTGAATTCCTTTCAGTCTGCGTTGGATGTTTTGTGCGTCTTTTATCCTTATCAATGAAACGGCTTCTCTATAGAATAAATCCAGCATATTAGTCTGGACGTTGGACAATTTATGTCAATTATCGTGCATTTTTTCATGGTCATCTTAACAAGTGTTTACAACACACATCATACAGAGCAGATGACTGACCCCAGCATGCAGCTTACATCAACTAGCAACCTCGTTCCGTGATTAGAAATGCTTTCCTTCGTTCCGATTGGGAAACGCGACTTAGTTGAGGTATACGTATATGCAATTCGCAATATATAGATAGAGCCTGCATGGCATTTCAGCGCGGCTGCAGGTCTTAATCGGTATTGGGTATATGGTCCCAGGAACACGTGACCCAAACGGTTTGCTTGCATCTAAGAAATGCAGGGTCGATGTGAATAATTTTGATCCTTAACATCCGGACTAAATGGATCCCGAGTGGAATGAAGAAGAGAATCCCCGCGGTAAATTAGTCACTTGGGGAAACGGTATATCATTAAATGTATTCGACCAGTGACGCTGGATCACAAGGCGTGTTGGCATCACTCATGCCCGCGGGCGAATAAAATCAAGACGGCATGTTGTGTAATATGAATAAGAGTGTGCGGTGAAATACACCCTCCCGCGAACACACAAACTTCTACACTTGTACACGTGAAGACAATCATATCAAAACTTGTCCAAGTTTTACATTTATTAACTATATGTATCATCGTTATCTTCATCGAACGTTGACATCGAAGAGAACAGGGACATTCGTCATGATGACTTCCACTTTAAATTATAATGCTCCGTGGCCACTTTCTGTAGCACTCTCTCTATATACAGTATGTGACCACAGCATGTGACATGAGTGAAAGGTATATAGGCCTATACCCTGCATCAGCCGAGTCAACGATGCGTTCGTGATGCTATGCCGCAGGCACGACGCAGTGCATTCTTTTAGAGGCCTGTTGTCACAAGTCTTCTTTATTCGTGATTCGCCTTACTTGACACATATTACCAGAAGCAGGAGCGTGACCTTTCATGACCGTCCTGCTAGCCTCCTCTTTGGAATCACACTTGTACAGTACCACTTCCTTCCCTACATCAGTAATTCATGACTGTATCACAAAGCGATGTAACAAAGAGTCTTCCCTGCAACTCCGCAGACTCCATACAGATCAAAGCGAACTATAGTGACGGAGAGACCAGCAGGTGATGGGTTATTGTATATAGCAGATGACGGTCAACACCAACATTATCATTGCATCATGCTCCTACATCACACGAATAATACGGTACAAATTGACAGCATCAGTTGAAGGGAGAGGTGCGGCTGATGAGTGAATAACTGTGTGTTGTCATCCCATTTGTATATAAGAGTTATCAGTGAGATATACCACTCTTCGGAAAGGCCGTTCAACCGGATATCCAATAACGTAATTAATGTACGTACCGGTACCACATAGGAATACCACGTGTTAAATTTCACGTAAGTTGAGGTTGCTCAGGCGAGAGTGTCTGTAAAATTCTCACAAATGCAGAAGTGAGATAAAGTTTTTAATGCATCGTTCAGCACATGCTCCAGGCCCATTCGATACACTTCCCTCTATATAACTCATTAAGAGCTCTATTCTAACGGAATCACAAAGTATACTTTGTGTTCCGTTAGAATCATTTAGTGCACGACGAGCCTTGAAAAGGGGATGGGTTTATTCCAGGCTACATACTACTCAGTGGATGGGAAGAAGGAAAAACTTTGTGGTCTTACTGCGGATAAATTATAGAAAATTCCCTAATGACTCATAAACAATGAGCATGGTACCATCATCACCTCCTCCTCAGTCCCAATAATAATAATAATAAGGACTTATCCGAATAAGGCCTGATTGCACCAGTTCGTGGCATGCATCACGACGACTCATTTCATCAGAATATCCGGTGCTTTTTGTGGCTATTTTCATAAGAAAGGTTCTGAATATTACAGTTGTCATCGCCCAGAGTCTGCGTGCAGCTTCCTTCACGTTTGGTGACGTAGACCTAATACTTGTTGTCAGAGATTATTGCATTCATGTTTGAGTTCAAGGATCTATCCCTTCCCGCCAAAACAGCGCTGATGATGCGCAGTTTCCTTACCCCGCAGTTCGCCGTTTTCAACTTCCCTTCCGCCGCCATGATGGTTGTAAAAATACTTCTGCCCACATTTTCCGCTGCGTCAACTCTCCTACCATACCAGGATAGACAGACACCACGACATTATTTTGTAATGCTCTCTCTTTGGCACACTACATTCGTCGCGATACCTGCTACAGGGGCTCTGAGGCGCATACATCCTGCACATGCACTTTGCACCTTTGTTTCCACCCAGCGCACTAGTCGACTTCACGTGCAAAATTTCATGTTCATGAAGCTCCTCGACAGTATAAGTACTGCATAAACAGTGCAACCTGTCAGGAAGAATGTTACAGCATACACACTAGCATCATCGCTTATTTAGGTCGCACAACTTTTACAGATTAGGCTACGACGATTAGTCACCTGAACTTCCTGACTATTTTTTCGAAGGATGTAGCCTACTGCACATTCTGTATGTAGGCCTGTCTAATGTCTATATTGTACATAATATCGACACTCTGTGCCATGACTTCATTATTAACGCTTTGTTTAATATTATTATTATCATCATCGTCATCATCGTCGACATCGTCGTCGTCGTAGTCATTTAAAAAGTGCGTATCTCTTTACATTACCTGTGCACCTAGAGCCAATAAACGATAAAAATTAATAGTGGGCGAGTAATTCCGGGAAAATATTCAAATATACGCCCTGCATGCGTGCATATTGAAAACGACTGTGTTCTTCTTTTAAGCCGTTCAAAAAAAAAAGGCTGCGTTCTATTTAGGCCTATTCATTGGAGTCATCGGTGCTATTAAAGCCGGCTAATGATTTGGGCAGCACAGAAAAAAAACACCTTCTACGCCTACGGCAGCATAAATGTGCCGACGAGAGGAAGGGAAGGCATCGAACAACACAGCAGAAAATAATATGCGAGTCATATCAAAGGCAGGGGAAAAGTATATACCCACCAGTTGAGTGGCTTCTCATCCTCAGGACTCCCATCATCCCTGTTATAACGACGTGTTTTATGATCTCTGATACATTCGATGTTGCCGAAAGACACTAATGTCTCACTCTACGTGACCCAGGTAAGTGGAGACGGGTATATATGAACATCCAAATCACCACAAGGCCATTCGAGTGGAAATAAATGTAGGCTGTAGGCTGAATCAAAATAATAAATAATTGCTCCAAAGCCACTGTTAAAGTGAAGAAGCACCATTATTCAGAGACTATATATATAAGCAAAGACTTGTCTCGGCAATACTGCACACATTATGCCCTACCAACCGTAAACCTATGAAATCGCTAGCCAATAACATGAGGCGCACTCAAATTAGTAATACCTTAAGGAAAACATCCCATTAGCACTCTATTATTACACTGCACGTCGGTCACCATTTGTCGTAAGAACTTGTGATGAAACGAGAGTCACGACGAACATCATCCGAAGGGTGTTAGCTGCTGCCAGGCGAAGGGAGATGTTATCTGTCACAACACAGGATTGCCACGCAAGATTCCAGTGAGACTGATGAGGCAGTGTTGTATACCCACAGTTGTCCAACAAGAACACTGCATTATGAGGAAGGGAATCTCGAGGAGACCCAGCAACGCAACGGTGGAAAGATGTCCACCACGGGAGCGGGGAGTATAAAGACTTGTGACTCATCAGCATCAAGGACATCTGCAAGAATCTCCATTACACCCACAAGCAAAGAATCCTCATGACGCAGGTCAATGAGGATCAATCTGAGAGGATTACATTACTACGTATGAAGCAGGATCATGTTGGCGCAGGGAAATACCGACAACTATTATTATTATTATTATTATTATTATTATTATTATTATTATTATTATTATTATTATTATTATTATTATTATTATTATTATTATTGAGATGGTTGCTGCTATTATTGCAGAATGACTAAATGCACTGGCCGCACGTTGAAAAGAACATTAGCTGATCTGGCAATAAACGACTACAACTTGATCTGCAGACGACTATATTCTCCTGCGACTCAAACAATCAACAGTGACATGTAGAGCTGCAGCATATACCGTTTAGACCTAATAACTGAGCGCGGAAGCATCCGTACAAGAACCCGTACTTAATTTCCAGCAAGCCCTATATAGATCAAAATGATATCAAATACAGTATTTTACCAGAGTCTGCAGCCATTGCTCAACACCCCAAAAAAAACAGCTTGCTTTTGGTGGTGCTCCTCATCGGCATGACTGTCGTTGACTTAAAACCAGTTGGCGTAAGCACTATAAGCAGGCTATATGATATTATAGTAAGCCACAGGTGCAATATAATGGCGGCCTCAAGTGGCCGCTCAACGCCTCTGGGAATAATAAACAGGGCTCATGAAGGAGAAACCTTGTCCACAGCAGCAATGTTATCTCGTCCTAGTGATCTCTGAATCACCAATCACCCAACACGAATTGAATTGGGAAGACAGCATGGAAGAAAGGTGGTTGGTGGCATCCTTACATCGCATCCGCCCAGAAGAGCGTTTGCTGATGGGTTTGGCCTCAATTGGAAGGAATATGGAACCATTTCCCAAATTCCAGTGCACAAGAACAAGAATCAGTTGACCACCCAATATGTCCGATCCGATTCGTCCACCTGACCTGGCACAATAAGCCGACATTGAAGCATCCAACACATTCATCATCTCGTATTACTCCAGACAGTATTTTCTGGACAAACTGCGATGTGATGTACTACACTTAGGCCTATGCCATTTACAGCAACCTCATATTTTGACGTACCGTAATAATAAGAATCTCAAGATATATATACTTTGGCAGCTTGGCACGACCCTTGACCTCTCTCCGACCTCACATTTTGTGTCACACTTTTTCCGCATGCTTCCCTAGAGGGAAGTTCCCAACTCTGATCAAACGAAGCTACACGAATGTGAGCTGAAACACACATTTCAGAACACGACACAGGGAGTTATACAACAATCCACTGTCCTCTCTATTCGCATAATTATATGCGATGAACTTTTTCGTTTCAGTATACTAAAGCCTTTTGCTTCGCATTACTTGGAACGATAAGCCTTATTGACTTATATAGATTATTATTATTTCAGTCCGCCATGAACTTGAACCAGTGGTATAAAACACCAGCGTTTGCTGAGGACAGACAGATTTTGATGAGGAAAAGTATCTATAGCTGGCTAAGCAACATGATTTTTATCTGCAGCCAAACCCAGCAATGCTGTATACTATTGCTCCTAAGCGGTAATAATATTGTCCACACGGTTGTCTCGCAACGATGCCTGTTGAAATCGACCTGAAAGAAACACTGTATAGAGTCACCACATCAGACAGCAATAACTCGTATAGTTGAAGGTGCACGAGGCCCTAAATGAAGCTCTGAACATAATATTCAGAGTGTTCCGCCCTGATGAGCACAGATGGTCCAGTTTTCCATACCAAAATGAAGGCCGCCAAAGGCGAAATATAGAGCATAATACCTTAATATATAGAGCCGCTCCAGATTTAACCGTCATGCGACTAACTAAAAACTCAGCCGTCAAATCAGACAACCGTCTCACCACAAGTCCACAACCTGGGCGAAGATTTTGACTAAACTCCCATTCTGCCGCGACATCTCTTGTGAGATTTACCGAAACATTTTAATGTGCATAGGTCTACCCTAATATATTGCGGAAGTCGGAGCCGAAATGGACTGCAAAGTCATATCTGATGATACACTAATGTGTAACACCACCATTACTCGTATTAAATACAGGCCATAATAACTTTCATTTCTTCATGTTATATCTGTATGTTCAGAACACTATAATAAGGCAGGATTTTATAAAAAGCCGTCCACCTGTAACAGGCTAATCACTCAAGCTAGAGCCTTATATGTGACAATGTATGCAAACAATATTTCAAATGCCGAGTGAAAAATACTTTTATAGGATTTTATTCGCATTTAATATCAAACAAAATTGCTGCAATATTTTTCTTTACTTGTTACTTCATGATAATTATTAAGTTATACATATAGAAACTCGACTGTCTTGTGAGGTTGGCAAACGCCTCTGATTTCCACTGCCTGAGTTGGTGTAATGTGATGTACTGTATTACCTCACTTAACGCGGCCTGCCGGTGTATAGTCGAGGTCGACCAGCTTTTAGAAATGTACGATCTTGTGATGGCTATACCGCCATGCCCGTCTAAGCGAAGTACATGCCGGTATATAAGGCGAGGTTTTCTTAAGCACAGCATCATCGCAATCTATGTGAAAATTATTACTACTCAAATGTATGCATTACACCATTTTCTACGATGTGGATACAGCCCATGACACTTCTATTGCCTGACACGTTGCATGCTGAGATCGTTCGTTAAGTTCTCTCATGGCAACATTTTCAATTAAAAGCAGTGCAAGGCTGCAAGAAGGGAAGCATGACTATACCAGGATATTTCATACACTATTGGGATACATTGGAGTTTGTTATCTGAGTAATGAGACTTCTCAGACAAATTGATACCACTACATAAAGAGATCCTCTGATTGTCAACGAGATCTGCGACCAGCGAACTATTGAGCAAAAGGAAGGACTGAAGGAATTGATCCTTGGTAATGCTTATAGGGTAGTTCCCCTCCCAGAGCTGGCTTAATATGGGATTGGTCACACTCTGTGCCTTGTGAAGAACTTGCATCGTTTCACAGCCCTGTAGGCCTGTACTCGAACATTTTTCACTGTAACATTATTTTAGAACAGTACCATAATTGATTATGCATTCTAAAAAAATTAAGACAAGAATCAAAATTATGGAAATCTATACCTCGGTTATTACAGCATGCCGGCCACCCCCCCCCCCCCCGGNCGGGTTATACCGGCATGCCGCTTTAAGTGAGGTAATGCGGTATATGATTTGTATGTATTTTTGTAAATGTGTATAGGTGTATGTGTATTTTGACTCTTTTGCAAGCATATACGTACTGTATAATATTTTCTGGTGCCCTCACCTCAAAGACATCAAACTGTCACCAAAAGACTTTTACGACAGTGTTAAAATATGTCGGGGTGCGGGCAAACATTTCTAATGTCTCCGGTGCAAAAACAATACATTTATCGCAAAGCTTGGCAGTTGTCATACCCAGCTGAAGCCAAAAAATTATACCTTTTTGGCCTGTCAGGTTGGCAAATGCCTCTAAAATGTGTCTGCGTTGGGTGTTTAATTTTCATTCACCCTTACAGCAATGAAAGGCCTCATTTAGACAAATCTCTTGGGCGGAAATCTCTTCTTAATTAACTGAACACTAAGTCAGTATAGCTAACATTGAAATACCTTGGTATAGGAATTTCATCATCATCATCATCGTCGTCATCATCTATGCAGTGTCAATAGCATCATCGAATCATGGAGGAGGGCGATATTTAAAATAAATCCAGACACTATACGAGTCTTCAACCGTGGACGCTGCTGGAGTTAAAGAAGCAGGCTAAAACCAAACGACGATCTGACCGTCGTCGTTTCTTACATTGTTGCTTTTTGTTGAGCACTACTGTTTACCAGTGATGGGGAGTATCTAGATACCAAAATGAGTATCTCTTACCTCATCTATATCATCTAACCATAATATATCATTGTATCTAGCGACTTTACGTGTAGAGTATCTATACGTGGCATCACCAGATATACTTTTCCAGATACTTTTTAGGGGGTTTTCCTGATGGAAACATGATCCCCCTACACAGAAATAATAATGAAGTGTTGTATGCATATTGATATTGCATAGTGGTGCTGGTGCCATGGTGGTAAACTGGTAATGTCAAAAGTTTGTGTGCCTGTCAGCTGTGACTCGGTGCCAGAAGCTAAGCCACCGGGAGCGCTTCGAGCGCTAGCAGTGCTCACAGACGGTCCAAAGGTTCAATTTTTCGTTACCAAACAGAATATTAAAAACATACCGTAGTGAAATTATTGATAGCACTCAATAGCAGTACGTAGACTGTCGAATAGCTTATTATACTACAGTACCAAACTAATTAACTATAATGTTTCAATCCACAGTGAACCAGAGTACGTAAAATGTTATTGAGGATGACAAATAAGTCAAAAATATATATTCGCACGCGCCTGCGAGTCGGTATATCGCATATGGAGTTGCATGGACAGTATCTGAAAATATAGCATCTTACCTACTATCTAGATACAATGTCGAACGAGTATCTTGTACAGCATATCTACAGATGGAAATATTTCCAAGTAAATATCTTATCCAGATATACTTTTTGAAAGTATCTTCCCCATCGTCACTGCTGTTCACTCATATTGTTCTGTGAGGGTAATACTATTTCCATTGGAAACCTTGATGACGTCAGATCGCCGTTGCAATGCTGTGGACTAATTCCCTCTTTGGATTAGATTTCAATATGCTTGACTCAAGCACATTGAAATCCAATCCAAAGAGTGGCGACGTCATCTCCGTTTTCATGATGAAAGTAGAGATGACTCCGCCACTCTTTTTACCTGCCGAACAACATGTCATGGTCGAGAAAGCATAATGGAGTGATGGCCTTTGTTTTTTAGGCCTAAGATATAACCGTCTTGTTCGTTCAAAGGTAGAGGATGGACAGCTGCCATGCAGCTGTAACTCATATATTACTGGGGGCAAATGTGTCATGTATATTTAAAAAAAAACACACACACATTTATTCGAGTTGCTGGAATAATTATAAGCATGCAGGAACATGTGGTGGACACCAACCACAGAGTCTTCTCTCGACGCGCAACGGAGTGACATGGTTCCTGTGAGAAGGTCAGCTCGCCCAGACCCTAGCTGACCAGTGACTATTTTATATTCCTGGTGGCAAGGGCCACTGTACCACCACCACCACCCCCATCAACTATAATAAGAGGAGGAATGCATATACTGCCACTCAAGAATAATTAGACTATTCTCCGCTTGCCTCGAGTGATGATCAGTCATCCAGCACGGAAAATGCCAGCCCATCACAAATAGTAACAAACGCGACAAAGTCCCAAGACAAAGTCCTACATCATCAGCTCTCAAGACTAACGATGCCGTGTGTATAGTCTACACAATCATAAAACACGAATCGTTGACATGTGACACAAGTAAACGTCCCAAAGGCGAACCAGAACTGCAGAAAAAGCCGAGTCCAGCCAAGAACACACCCTTATTATAATAATTCAACGATCGAATTCACATGAAACATGTACCAATACAACACTCCAAAACGGATCAAACAGTACCTCCTTGGTAACCATAACAGACAATGTATCAGGATGGGCAACGGTCAGGGGGCGCTATACATTGCCAGTCCAATTTCAGCTTGCCACCTAACCTTGGTAAATTAACATTATTATTATTATTATTATTATTATTATTATTATTATTATTATTATTATTATTATTTTTATTATTTTTATTATTTTTATTATTATTGTGCAGTTACAGTGTCAGAGATACGACGACCCTGCCGTTAAGGCCCTGCGTCACTGCATCCAGTTACAATGGAATATACGTCGAAAATTTAAGCGAACTTGATGAGATTAGATCTAACGGGGCGCACCATTTAGCAAACACCGCAGCAGGGGCACGTAGCTTGAAAATTTTGCCGCAGGTTCAACCATTATTGTAACGTCGATATGAAAGTAATGATGAAAATCAAAGCCCGCATTGCGCCCGTCATGAATTGTTGGTTCGTTGCTCGAAACAATTATTACTAACAAGAGCAATCGGCAGGATTGGGTTTTACCCTGTGCTTATTATTATTTTCCACAGTAAAATGTCAACACGCGACATTCTGAGACCATTTTTTGATTTCCATGTCTGCCATTGTTGTCTGTCACCCAGTGGAGCATCACTGACGAAAGTGATTAAAAAGACAGGCAATCCCGACATGTATAGTGTCAGCTTTACCTCGACTGGGTTCAAGGCCACCGCAACATACCACAACAATCCAGAAGCCCCCTTTTTGCTGTGACTCGTCCTCCTCCAGAGGATCCGATTCTGGATTTGGAGAGAGGGACCCATATATGAATAAGAAACCGTGCGTCCGACCCACACAAGACCAAGTGACCATCCAAACGGCATTCATTCCAAACAAACCTTTCCAATAACCATCACATCAAAACAGCGCTGTCTTGGCAACCAACACAAACAAACGCAGGGTTGCCCAACACAATACCCAAGCTGCTCGTCATAACAACATACTGGGGAACATTTGACACGTCTAAAGAAGAAACATTCAAATCTGCTGACTTGATATACCGCTACTGCAGAACAAGCGGAATGAATTTATTCGTCACTAGCAGGATA
>JYFJ02005064.1:0-27406 GCA_000934665.2 Catajapyx aquilonaris
GTTTACCCATCGTATGCTATTGTATCGTATTATAACGGAAAACGATAATGATACTGCTTCTCATAACTTGTCAGTCTTAATACAGTGTTTCCTGGTCGTGTTGTAAATAAATGATAGAAACTGTGTCACGGATGAAACATCAGCACGAAGATAATAATATTACTCACTGCCATGCTCGCCCCAGAGCAAGATGGCATGATCAATGGCAAATATAATAAAATAATAATAAAATACTGAAAAGAGGTAATATTGACTAAGTAAGAGTAATCTATAGAAATATTGTTCATAATATTCAGTAGGGCAGCACGTTCAGGATAAAGGTCAGCGCAACGTCTTGTTTCCATAACCTGTTGTCCATTATTCTGATCCTCTGCTGTGTTCGTATGCAGAGAATTGAAACGTGATATAATTCTCATGTTAAGGCCCTCTTAGGGAGGAAGGGGAGGTTCCCAAGGGACGGCGCTGCGCTGTGCTGTAGTCATTTGTGACATTCATAAACACCAAACATTTCATCCTGGCCCTGGGCAGAGTAGGGAGTGCAATTCTGCCCCGGAATGTCGGGTGAAAGGCGGAAAAAAGACCGGCGAAGCAGAGGTGACTGGGAAGGGATTTGAACCCCTAACCTCTCGCTTGGCTGGCCAGTACCATAGCCACTAGACCACCATGCCTCCCTCTCCACGTTTATCGACTAGCAAAGTCGATAATCGGCAGCGTAAATACACACAGGAGAGACAGAAATGTGTGTACGGAGATAGAGATGGAAACACCGTAGTCTGAAGGGAATACGTGTCACGCTATAGCAACTCGTGTGAATCCCACTCTATAATATCCAAGGCAACAAATAAAACACGAATCAAAAAAATAAATCCCATGCGAACACTTCAGACTTCAGTTACTCAGTGGGACAGTTCAGTGGTAGTGGAGTCAATCATTGGCTTGTGTTTTCAGAAGAGAAGGACATGTTTGGGTGGATGTCAAAAAAGGTGATTTCGGTGGAGGAGAAACAAGCAGAAGACAATGCAAGGAACGAAAAAATATTTTGGGAAGTGTTGAGACCAGTGGCTATCTTGTCAGTGGTTGGAGGAATTGCTCCTTTTCCGTGGCACAAGAATAAGAATGATCATAAAGGGAAGTGGCGCAGACGGTGGCCAACAATGGTTCATTTGATATTAATCGCCACTTACTTCACCATCCTCATTATTTTCTCCAATAATAATATGACCAGTGAAGCCATAGAAAGAAGCCCCACAGCGAAAATGACCACTGCAGTTATGAATATGGTTTCTGTATTTGGTCCGTGGATTAACTACATTTTTGCGCAAACAAAAGTAACCCAAATGTGGGAACTGATTCACCGATTTTCAAAGCAGAACGTTGCTAGTCACAGGAGCATATTGAAGAAGTATGCGGTGCTCATGATTGTTTCGTGCGCTCTCTTTCCATTGTTGGAAATGTCCGACGCTATAGTTAGTTTTGCGAGTGCAGGAATATTATTTGAGCCGTATTGGTCGCTATTGATATTTATATTATATCACAGTTTCTTTTTGCTTCACGTGATTCCTGCGCAATTAATGTTTTTGGCACTGATTCTGCGGTCACGACTCGAAGATTTCAACGAAAAAATTGTACAAACATGCAACATTTTGCGCACATGCACTAAAGATCAACAAGATGAAAACGACATAATTAAGCGGACAAGCTATTCAGCAGACCTGTTTCACGAATTGGGAGTCTTGGTTGACATGATGGATAGTGTTTCCGGCTTACTCATTCTAACTTTCTTCCTGATATGCTTTATTTGGATGACAAGCAGTATCTATTATGTTATTTTGCCAACACCCGATCCCCCCATTGTGGATGCCATACAGATGATGGGAATTTCTGTCATGGCAGCATCTGTGGCTGCTTTCTCCATTATTTTTGGATCGATTCAACGACAGGTACTAGAAAATACCTTTAAAGGCGCCCTGCATATAACTACTGTAGGCCTATAATTATGCAATGTTTTACTATTTTCAGAGCACGAGATCCCTGCCTGATCTAATAAACACTAATCGTCGTATAGTCAATCCAACTATCAAGGCAGACGTAAGTGATTTTTTGAGCATTACATAGGCTTCAGTCATGGTCGACTTTTTTCTCATTATGCATAAGTTCTATTATAATCTTACAGATAGAATCACTAATCGTGAAGATGTCTGGTCCTCCCATGGAGATAACTGCAGCCAGTTACTTCACGGTCAACCGTGGCCTCCTGACCTCCGTGAGTTGTATTTGTACCTTGACAAGGCCCATAATTTACCAATATATTGAATTCACTCTACAGGTGGTGGGAGCTGTAACTACATACCTCATAGTACTTGCTCAGTTCAAAGGAGCTGAAAAGGCGGAGGACATTGTGACCACAACCGCTGACCTAACAAGCGGTGTTACTGTGATGACTCCAGCTGAAGCAAAATAGAGCAGGAATCAGATTTCATTTATTAAATTCGAATGTTTTTTTCATCAGTGAAAATAATTGACCTCTTCATCTTAAAAAAATGACCTACGCCTGGCTATAGTCAAATATGCAGAATCTTTACGGGACACAAAAATTACTGGACAAAATATTGTAGGTATAACGTCTCCGGATCTCCTGTGGTACGGAACTGTCAATATTGGCTACTCGCAACAAAATAAAATGTTATCCTGACTGTTATGAGCCACACAAGAGTCTTTGTTGCATGACGGGTTGCGGTTCATTCAGGATGATTGTTGCCAACAATCACTAATAATCCGATCAGTGCAGGAGGGCCAACTAGTACTGCTTCAATGAAGGTGTAGCATCATTTCTCAGTATCGATTGGTCAATCTCCAACACGCAAGAGGTGAGCATAGTGTCCTCAAACAATACTGTCACTATTGGCTTCATCACTAATAACTGATAAATTCACTGTTTTTTTCTAGCAACCAGTGTCAAGAACAACATCATTGCGTTGCTCAATTTTTAAAGCACAGAGGGAGTCACGAACCTTCAATCCATGGGAACTGTTTGGGTTACAACATAAGCCTAATTTCAGAGTCGCAGACCACAGGGAATATGGGTCACGCCATAGCAACATAGTGTGCACGTCATTCGATAGACACCAAAAAAGTAACAGGAACTGAAATATCAGTCCCATGCACGAGTCCTTATTGGAACAACCGTCTTCGCTCGGAGGTCCTCATAGTATTTCAGTGGACAGATACAATATTTTTTATGGGTGTAGTAGCCATGTTTGGAGGAATGTCGACAAAGGTGATTTCGGTTCAGCAGGCGGAACGCTCAGAAGACAATGGAGAAAAGAGAGATGAATTCTGGGAAGTGTTGAGACCAGTGGCCTTATTGTCAGTGGTCGGAGGAATCGCTCCTTGCCCGTGGCCAAAGAACAAGGTCGGTCTTAGAGGAAAGTGGTGCAGACGATGGCCAACAATGGTGCATTTGATATTATTTGCCATATACACCACCAGACGCCACCGTCATCAGTCTTCATCCCCCTAGTCACTGGACAGTGATGAGTGATGACACAGAGTAAAGCCCCACAGTGAAAATAACAGTTTTAATTATGCATGGATTCCCACTAGTCGCTATTGCATCCTCGGTGGTCGCTTTGACTATCAACTGTTCAACGACAGGTATATGCTCTACTACAGTATTACATAATACAAGGGATTATTTCGCTATTCTATTGTCGTCCTTTCAGAGCACCCGGTCCTTGCCTGACCTCATCCAAGCCAATCGCAATCGTAGGATAGTCAATCCAACCATCGAGGCAGACGTAAGTCACCTCACCAGAATTACGTAATTCTTAACGACGCGACGGCTGTCCAATAAAGACCTCACACTGTACCGCGCTACATGCAGTAACGCAATTATTATTGGATTAAAATATCATTTCAGATCGATTCGATGATCCAGAAGATCGACTGGTTCTCCCAGGGAGATAACAGCGGCAAATTACTTCACAGTCAATCGTGGCCTGCTGACCTCTGTAAGTTGTGTTGTGTAACTTCCTGAAGATCATAATATTGAACAGTGATATTCATTTACTCCTCAGGCGGTGGGAGCTGTAACCACTTACCTTGTACTTGCTCAATTCAAAGGGGCTGATTGGCTGAAAAGGTCGAAGATGTTGTGACGACACCAGTTGCCCTAACAAGCAGTGTTACCCCTGGTGTTACTACGATGACGTCGTCTGAGGGAATATAGAGCTGGAAATATTGTAGGCATACTTGGCAGTGTTCAAGTATGATTGCGTCGGATCAGGATCAATTTTTTTTGAAATTATGACAATGGACTATCCCTATAGTGCTACAGGCAACATTTCCGACACGTTTGAAAGCACTGACTGGTGAAAATGGTATCTCTCACCTCTGAATGGAATCCCTACTGATACCATCCTACACTGGAAGCAGCTTTCCCTGGAGGTCACCAAAAAGTGATATGATTTCTATTTTACACTAGTTGGTCGCTGCGGCGAGTTAAAAGTACAGCAGACTCTTAGGACTGGGACATGTGTACACGAAAATGCTACCAAACAACGCAGACCACACTGGACCAGGTCCAGACAGAAGTAGCCTGAGGTGAACAGCACCAAACCCTTTAATTGTAAGTAGTATTTGTGCAATGGGAATACAATGGATACAGACATCACAACGCATATAACACAAGTTCTATGAATGGAATATATTACTTTCTATTACGAGGTTTCGATGTTATTATTATTCTGGATTGCATTTTGCATATTTTTTTGCATAATATATAACTTCACCAATGAACAAGAACATACCACAACCCCAACAACAGGTGGCAAGAAAAATCATCACACCTCTTAGTTGTTCGAACTTCAAAGCCATTGAGTGCTGGTAAGATCTATCCAACTTCCTCGCTTCCTTGATTCCTATCAGATGGCATGTATACTCCAAGTACGTGTCATAATAAGCCATAAGTCCTGAAACGATGTAATGATATGCCATTCTATCAAGAATTGGACCCAATTTGCTGTGTTTATCCAAAATGAATCCAACTAACACCAATATACTAGCTTCTTTTGCGATGGTCAATGGCATATTTCCTGCCCTGTCCACAAATTGCGTCGTCATTGCAACCAGTATGTCCGCTGGAGCTATGCAGGCGTAATTCTCGCCTATTGATTTGCGTAAACATGAGGTGAAGTCGCGTTGATCAATCATGTCTCTTGCAATAGGTTTAAAGTATTCCAAATCATTGTCGGAGAAAACACCTGCTATGTAAGGCTTAAACGATGTAATACTTCCCCACTGCCATTGTTTACGCCTGTTATTGAGTTCCTGATACGAGGTGGGCAAATCCTCCTGCAGTGGAGATGCCAAGAATCCGAAGTACAAGGCTTCGTACCCGATGATGATGACCAGGGAATAGATCCACCAGAAGGAGATGAAGAGTCTGGAGGGGTCACCTCGGGGGATGGTGTTGGGGTTTTCCTCGATCAGGGTGGAAAACAGGTATCTGGCCGAGTAGAGGAACAGGGAATAGGACGGACCCTTGTCTGGAAAAGGGTTGCGGAAAGTGCTCTCTATTCTTAGAAGGGCGAAAAGGACAAAGCTGCCTGCCAAAGTGGCCAAGAATATCATAACCCACATATCTGGAGTGTAAGGCATCAAGACAGAATTCCACGAGTAACTTGGTCTTGAGGTTCTGGTGGTAAACGTCACCTGCGTATAGTAGACAGGTAATATTACCTGCACAACAGAACTTATCAAGGTTAAGGTTGTGATGCCAATCTCCGCCCTTCGACGGATAATGTCACCAGTTTGACCGGAGTAATTACCATCAGGCAATACAATCTCAGGAATCTCACCGTCATCAAGTTGGAACGCATAAAAACCCCAATCAAAATTTAGGATATCACTAGTTAAAAGAAGGAAATTAAAAGTTCCAAACATTGGCAAGAAATTTTCCAACGAGTACTGAAACTCTTCCTTGGACAAGTCAAGCGCGGTCGTGCCGTTAATTACCTTACCGTGAAGATTGGTAGAATAATCCGAGAACAATTCCGGTAAAATGCCGCCCCGAGTATATAGAGCAACATGCACCACTTTGGGGTTACCACGATCGCAATAATGACAGTTCGCCATCACCTTGAGCGAGCTGGAGTCCTGGTCGAACTGGATCCCGACCTGAAAGAGCATGAGTTGGGCGATGGGATGCATCAAGACTGTGTCCAGACCTCCGTCCCTGGGCCAGAAGAGGAACCTGTCCCTTCCGGTGTCCATGAGGTGAAGAGTGGCCGCGTGGACCACCAGAGGAGACAAGGTGTCCAGTGTCCCGAAGGCGAAGAGGAAGGTGGCGCAGGGGTCCAGTCTCCTGGCCTCCGNCAGGAGACACCCGTCCCCTCTCTCCCGATGGACGTCACTCACCAAGGATGACACCAGTTCCTCTTCCTCCGACCCAACAGATGGAGAGGACCTGACCTGGACTTGACCAGATGTGACCCAGGCCAAGACGCACAGACACACTGCAACCACTTCTCTCTCCATGGCTAGACTGATCCCCTCCTATTGATTCCCATAGTTTTTATATCAATTGCCCGAAACATTTCGCTGTCAATATATTTTGCCATCCTTGCCAATCCACATCGAACTCATTCAGAAATCTTATTTGGACAAATACACACGTTGCCTGCCCTTTCCTGTGCTCCGAAACTAATTCCCACGAACAGGGTCGTATTAAGATGCAATGTTACGGATTTTCAGGTTGCAGAATATTAAATTATGTGATGCAAGATGAGAGATTGTTATTCCCGACTATGTGTGAGTTAAAATTGCTGAGATTGACAGGATAATGATGTTTTCCTATCCGGCTTTTTCTGCCAAGAAATTGCTCACTTAACCTACATATACGTCACATAGGATAAATCTTTCATACGTGCACTACGGAACAGTGCAGTTAAAATGTCTCCAAACTACCTCGCTTGTCACGCACTCTAGTTTGCATAACCTAGAACCCAGAAACAGGGAGTGTTTTACAGCCACTTTCTGGCCTCTTTTCTCTCCCTCCAAGTAATGTTTGTGCTTATGCACAAGGACCCACAAATGCCTTGCTTGGCAATGCGTTTAAGCCTAAGGATTATTTTTATAGTTATACACTTCGAACCTATTATGCAACAAGAACTCCGATGAACATGCAACACAGGTTTATTCCCGTGAGACAAGCATCAATAAATTCTCTCTTATATTTGTTCCTTATATGAGAGGTGAGCTGCTGGTGAAAAGGGAGACATATGGAAACACCGTAGTCTGAAGGGAATACGTGTCACGCTATAGCAACTCGTGTGTATCTCACTCTATAATATCCAAGGCAAACACGAATCAAGAAAATAAATCCCATGTGAACATTTCAGACTTCAGTTACTCAATGGGACAGTTCAGTGGAAGTGGAGTCAATTATATTATTGGCTCGTGTTTTCAGAAGAGAAGGTTTATAAATAGTGCAAAAGCCATGTTTGGGTAGATGTCAAAAAAGGTGATTTCTGTGGAGGGGAAACAAGAAGAAGGCAATGCAAGAGAGGAAGATTCGAGAGGGAAGTGGTACAGACTGTGGACGGTGGCCACGAATGGTGCATTATTTTGATGTAATACGCAACTTACCTCACCAACCTCTTTATTTCCCCCCATAATTTGACTAATGAAGCAGTGGAAAGAAGCCACAGCGAAAAATGACCACTGCAGTTATGAATATCGTTTCTGTACTTTGTCCGTAGATTAACTACATTTTTGCACATTTTAGAGCATTACATAATTTTATAGGCTTCAGTCAAAGAAAGGCTGTTAACTTTTTTCTCATTATATTATGCATAAGGTTAGAGGTGGTTGCAGTTGTAACCACATACTACCTCATAGTACTTGTTCAGTTCAAAGGAGCTGAAAAGGTGGAGGACATTGTGACCACAACCGTTGACCTAACAAGCGGTGTTACGGTGCTGACTCCAGATAAGGAAATATAGAGCAGGAATCAGAATTCATTTATTAAATTAGAATGTTTTTTTTCCATCAGTGATGATATACCTCTTGATCTTAAAAATGACCTACGACTGGCTGGTCAAAGATGCAGAATCTTTACGGGACATAAAAATCACTGGACAAAACATCGTAGCTGCAATGGGTGTAGTAGCCATGTTTGGAGGAACGTCGACAAAGGTGATTTCGGTTCAGCAGGGGAAACCCCTCTGGTTGCCAATCCAAGCATCAAGCCTCACGTAAGTGTTCCTGCTGTATTACTTATATCGTATAGTATCAATAACAAAAAATTTCACCATTTGTATCAGATTGAAGCCCTGCTCCAGAAGATGACAGGTCCTCCCATTGTGATTACTGCCGGTGGATACTTTTCCATCAACCGCGGCCTCTTGACCTCGGTATGTTGTCATTATGTCTTCAATGTTAGTATAATGTACCCTTGTACGCACAAGAAGAGAAAAGTTACTGCTTGAATCAATGATTCACAAATCACTAATTGACATGCCAATTTTCCTTTAACACTTTTTCTCTATTTTCTCCAAAGATGGCAGGATTTGCGACTACGTGCCTCATTGTCCTGGCTCAATTCAAGGCCTATGAAGAAGCATAATTGTGCTGGTGGACTTAATTGGCAGAGTCGAGGAAAGAATGTCCACAGATATGATTGGGACATGGTTTTCTTCTCTTTATTATTTTTTACTTAACCTACATGGTGTCATACAAGAAGGCTGATCTTTCCTAATAATAATTGACATTCTTCAATCACCAGGTAATGACGTAACCCTTAACCTTGTCATGTAGTCATTATGAAACTTGGAATATCCTATTATCAATGTATCTTCATTTTAACTCTTATTTACTGACTTGCTGCTTATCGGTGGCACTTGTCTCTACAGAAAACCAAGCTCGCTCTTCTTATACCCTCCTAAATTTTGAAATCCTTTGGATTTTATAATTATGCGTGACATATAGTGTTGTGAAAACATCACCTCTGCTGCTAATTTTCATGTTAGCAGGGTCAAAATACAAGCCAAAAGAGCGATTTTCCGAAGCCGCAACACCTGCATCCAGTCGCGGGTGGCGGGTCGCCGGTCCCAACTGGCCGGTCGCGGGTCGTCGCGACTGACATCAGTGAAATGTTAATGGTTGATTTAGCTTGATTCATAAATTGCTACATACAATAGATTTGGAAGCGTGTGAGGTCAACTTCTCCTTGCTCGCGCCACCATAGAGCGCTCTACAGTAGCAGCTACCAGGGACCTGCGACCCGCGACCGGCTGCAGGTGTTGTGGCTTCGGAATATTTCATTTAGTTTGTATTTTGCCGTGAAAATTAGATGTAAAAATGAGGCTTGCCCCACACTATAGGCCAAGCAGAATTTGTTATCTATTTATTTTACCCCGTGATATGCCTGCATGGGCCCTGTTGGGGGGTGGTACACCACCATCCATTTTCTTGTATTTTTCTTTCTTTACTCCGGTGCAAGGGGACAGGATAGGGATAATGATGCGGTGACACTGGTGCAGGTGCAATGTCTCAAGTTGGGGGTCGTGTGCAGTCCCCCAGTGGGTCAGGTTGCAAGACAACCCTCCAGGGTCCGGGTCAGAAATCCCCCACCGTCACCGCACCTCCTCATGGACGGGACAAGGAAAGGAAAGGAAGGAATCGGCTGTGGCCTATTATTTAGGAAGCAACCCCGGAATTCTCGTGGGTGGATCGTGGGAAACCACAGAAAACCACGGTTAGGATTGCCGGACCCGGGACTCGAACCCAGGACCTCCCGATTAGCAGTCGAACACCTTATCCACTCCACCAAACTGCTTCGGTTGTTACTGTATACTGTAAGAGTGTAAGGGACGAGTAATAAACTTTCTCCAAAACTGGACTATTTATGTCACTACTGCTCTATTGAAAGTGTAGTCTTAGGCATAGCAGAATTGGTGGATCGGAAGTCAAAAGAAAATAAAAGAGCGCATTCGTAATCCAAAAGACATACAGGGTGTAAATAAATTCGGGGGACAAACTTGTAGGGGTAATAGAGGGGACCAAGACAAACATATTTGACATAGGAACCCGTGTCCGGAAACGCCATCTAGAGGGGGTTCATAGACAAGGAACGGGTGCGCTCAGACGAGTCACGCAGGAGGCGCTAACGAGCAGACCGTTTAGTTGCTAGGTGGCGCGCGGATTGTACACAACTTTGCAATTCGCCATAAATTGGCAACAACAGAGTTGTTGTTTATTATCTGTCCGCTACCTAGCATGCTGACTTTAGTTGTTAGGTGGTTCTGTTGTTGCCAGGTTATGGCAAATTACGAAGTTGTGTACAATCCGCGTGCCACCTAGCAACTAAACGGCCCGCTCGTTAGCGCCTCCCGCGTGACGCGTCTGAGCGCACCCGTTCCTTGTCTATGAACCCCCTCTAGATGGCGTTTCCGGACACGGGTTCCTAGGTCAAATATGTTTGTCTTGGTCCCCTAAATTATCCCTACAAGTTTGTCCCCCGAATTCATTTACACCCTGCGCATCACAAGGGGGTAATCACTTCGGTACTCCGGTGTACACCTGGGAGTGGTACTCCCTGGTACTCCTCAGGCACCTCACTCTTTATTACTCCGTGGTACTCCTTGAATTTGGTACTCCAGTGTACACTTTTCAGTCGAGTGATTACCCCCTTGGCGCATCAGGTAAAAGATCATGACATGTGTGCCGTAACTGGTGTTAATGATATTCACTAAGGCACTTAATTCGTAAATAGAGATCAACTGAAGATCTAGTGTTCATATTTATTTCGTTACTGTTTTGCTGCTCCAAAGTAGATGCAAGGATAAATTTTCATATTCGTCCACTGAAATCACTCTTGCCGACATTCCCCCAACTATGAATTGGCAATAATTGCCCGACTCCTTTTATATGCAAAATATATGCAATGTCTCCAAAGTCGTTTGAATATTATGAACCACTTCTTACGAAACTATTCAAAGCTAAATATTATTGTCCATGAGAGTGTGTAGCCGATGTGCTCCAATTAGGGACTCCGATGCGTAACTGTCGTATCGATGTTTGATATCCGTTGGGATAACCTAAGACGACATCATTAATATTATGCCAGTGAATAACACAGCTTCAGTTGTCACCTTGTGACTCGTTCATTACAGAGACACAGTGAAAATTTATTGTAAATGAAGTCTAGTTGTTTCTCTGTTGCTATGGAGCACTTCTGCATTGACTTTACATCATGATCGAGCCATGTTCTCATGTACAGTACGGTATACACATTAATAATTAATAATTAATTTGTTTAAATGTGTGTTAACACTTCTACGCGGCTGCCGTGGGCGTGTAGTCTAGTTATGTACATTGACCTCGTCGCGTCATGTCGTAGGGCGTCTTGAAGGGCGCCTGGAGACATCTTCTCAAAGGTCACTCGGACATGTACCTTCCATCCTTCTTCCTCGACATGACCAACTTTTTACACTACTTCAGAGCCTACCCATGGCTGAAGGGTCAAGCTGACCTTTTGGATTGGAGATAATATTCCCATTGTACGTAAGTTGACGTAAGTACATTCTATAATTATTTCAACTAAATATCACATACGCAATCGACATGGCGGAAGAGATTGGAACCTTATTCATCCCTCACACTTACACAGGAAGGGCTGCAGTCACACACCTGCAGATAATCCATATTTAAAACATCGAATAACACGTTCCTTTCGGTGCTAGATGCAAACATGCATGCTTCAATATCTGGATCTGGTATGAAGACTTCAATGCAATGAGTAATTATTATCTTCGTCCTCCATGACAGTTTCTACCATTTATTTATAACACGATCACGAAACGCTGACTGACAAGTCACGAGATATCGTATTCACACAATAGCACTTGATGAGTAAATAGTCCCACTCCCAAGATGTAAACTATCATTTATTTTGTACCCTGGCCGCTTGGTATTAGGGTGCGGTTCTTTTGAAGGCAACAATCGATGAGAACTTATTCTTCTGTTGGGGACAAAATAATGTATTGGCAGTGGTGCTTCAAAAAGGAGTGAGGCAACAATGTTTGGCAAAAGATCTACCACAGTTTGCGTTGAAAGTGCCAATCAGTCTGGAGACAATGGGCAATATGCCGCCTTTTGGACCGCGTTCAAACCATTGGCAATCTTGGCCACCTTTGGAGGAATCGCTCCTTGTCCTTGGCCCAGGGAAAAGCCGAGTTGGAAGTGGTACCAACGGTGGCCAACAATGGTGCACTTCACTATACTGATACTGTCTGTCATTACATACATCTACTTCCCACCGTTGACATGGAAAGGAATCGCCAAATTCAGTGCTACACGACGGTCAAAAGTGATCATTCTTCTGATCGTAACCTGCGCTACGCCATGGATAAGTTACATTTGGATCCAAGGATGGGTGAGAAGAGTGTGGAAGCTGCTTCATCGCTTCTCTCAGCTTGATGTCATCAGGCATAAGAAAACCCTTCATAAGCGTTCACTGATATTAGTGGCTGTCAGCTTTCTTCTGCCTTTATTGGAAACAATTACCTTAATTATCAGGCGTTTTGCGTTTATTTGCCAGCCCTTTCGAACTAAGGAACATGGTGAATTTATTCTTCATGTGCGGCACTGCTTCTTTTGGTTGCAATTGGTTCCCATTGTGGTGGCATTTCTAGCGACTGTTGTCCGGGAACTGTTGAACGAATTAAGTGAGAAAATTATTAATATGTGCGATTCATTATTTTTGTCTTCAGCAGATGGGCCGAAATCGAATGAAATTTTTGGCGAAAATATAGAGTTGATTTCTCGTAAATATTACGAACTGTGCTTTGTAGTGGAAAACGTGGACAGCGTTTATGGAATGTGCATTTTGGCTGCTTACTTTATGAATGCTGTGAGGGCAATAAGCTCGATTTCTGAGTTGCTGTTGGTGCCCTTCATTAGTGTGTTAGACACAGCGGCATTAATCATCAACACCGGAGCCATACTAGCATCAGTAATTGCATTTACATTAATCTTGGGGTCCATACCATCTCAGGTATGTCATCATTTTTGCGGGGGTCATCGTGCAGTTATTAATAAAAACTCATCTTTTCAGAGCACAAGGTCTCTGACTCACCTGATTAGTACAGTACAGTACAAGCCCTCTGGTCACCAATCCAAACATCAAGGCTCATGTAAGTGTTCCTGCTGCAGTGTCAATACCACCTAATTTCATATTTTCAATCAGACTGAAGCAATGGTCCAGAAGATAACAGGTCCTCCCATTGGGATTACTGCTGGGGGATACTTTTCCATCAACCGCGGCCTCTTGACCTCCGTAAGTAAGTCCATCTCCAATATTCCAGTCTCCAAGAGGGGAAATGTTGTCTCCTATAATTCACAAATTAATGAACACATTAACATGCAAATTTTCCTTTACAACATTTTTCGCTTTCATTAATCCATAGATGGTTATAATGATTGATATCCTGCAAATACCAGGTAATTACGTAACACGTAACCTTGTCCATGTAATTATTATGTAACTTGGAACAACTGATGATCAATGTATTCTTCTATTGCTTATTTACTGTATTGCTGATTATTGGTGACGTCTGGCCTCTACTGAGACGTAGGCCTACTAAGTTTACATTATTAAAAATATTTTATGATGATGTCTCATCCGAGCACTATGGCCCGTGGCACGCCTATTGATGTGAGAATTTAATAAACATGGAGTTCTAGGTGTGACAGGTGTCCTCTTCACAACCAAATGTTTATATTACTCTACACGCTCACAAGTTTCACGATAGTATTGATCAACATGCTAAATAATTATTGTGCCTTTGCATCATTAATATGTTGTTGACGAGAGCATTGGCAGTAGGCTTACTATTTTTCACACATACTGTATGTCATCGACAAAGGATACCTTCCAGCATCGTTTGATTTCTTCTGTGCTCCATCAGTATGGAAGTTGTTGATGATGAAGTAAAATGGAATAGTAAAACGCAAGTGCGTCTTAACTCTTCGGCCTCGCGCAAAAGAGGGGATTCGGGAGGGCAAAGTTTCCTGGACCCTGCCGAAGTTTCATCCGTGACAGTTTCTAGCATTTATTTATAGCACTAACACGGGGAGGCGGAGTGGTGCTGCGGTAACGTACGCGCCCACGGATGTTAAGGTACCGGGTTCGATCCCAACCCGGGGACACCCCCTTCATCACGTGCAGAGTTCAAGGGTCACCTCTGGCTTCGTCTCGGGTGGTATATCCACAGACTAAACCACCCGGGGGAGTTCACTAAAAATGGCCACATTAAGACATTGCACTGCACCTTGCACATCCCCTCCTGTCATCCTGCCCGTGGGCCCGGGCGTTACGTATAAAGGCTCCAATGTACTTGGCATAATAAATAAAGGTCCGTGCTACATACCTCTGATGAGGTCAGCACTACCCCGGATTATTATTATTATAGCACTAACACGAAACAATGTATTTAGACTGACAAGTTAGGAGAAGTATCATTATCGTTTTTCGTTAGAATAGTAATAGTGCAACAGCTTGCTATGGGTTAATAGCCACGCACTTAAGCTATAAACTATCCAATGAACCTTGTCCGAGTGACAGGGTGCGGTTCTTGTGGAAGCAATAATCAATGAGAACTTATTCTGTTGGGGACAAATGTTGGCAGTTGTGCTTCAAAAGTGAGTGAAGCAACAATGTTTGGCAGAAGATCTACCGTTGTTTGTGTTAAGTCTGGAGACAATGGCCAATATGACGCCTTTTGGACCGCGTTCAGACCATTGGGAATCTTGGCCACCGTTGGAGGAATCGCTCCTTGTCCTTGGCCCAGGGAAAATCAGAGTTGGAAGTGGTACCAACGGTGGCCTGCAATGGTGCACTTCACTATTCTGATCCTGTCTGTCACTACATACATCTACTTCCCACCGTTGACATGGAAAGCAATTGCCAAATTCAATGCTACACGACGGTCACAAGTGATGATTCTTCTGATCGTAACAAGTGCTACTCCATGGATAAGTTATATTTGGATCCAAGGAAGAGTGAGGCGAGTGTGGAAGCTGCTTCATCGCTTCTATCAGCTTGATCTCAGCAGGCATGAGAAACCCCTTCACAAGCGTTCACTGATATTGGTGACTGTCAGCGTCCTTCTGCCTTTATTGGAAGTAATTAACTTAATTATCAAAAGTTTTGCGTTTTCTAGCCCATTCGAGCTTAGGAACATTTTGAATTTATTCTTCATGTGGCACTGCTACTTTTTGTCTCATTTGATCCCCACTCAGGTGGCATTTCTGACGATTGTTGTCTGGGAATTGTTGCACGAGTTAAGTGAGAAAATTATTAATACGTGCGATTCATTATTTTTGTCCTCATCAGGAGAGAGGCAGAAAGCGAATGAAATTTTTGGCGAAAATATAGAGTTGCTTTTTCGTAAATATTACGAACTGTGCTTCGTAGTGGAAAACATGGACAGCGTTTATGGAATGTGCATTTTGCCTCATTACTTTATGAATGCAGTGCGGGTAATATGCTCGATTTCTGAGTTGCTGTTGGTGCCATTTGTTAGTGTGTTGGACACAGCTGCATTAATTACCATCACCGGAGCCACACTGATATCAATAATTGCATTTACTTTGATCCTGGGATCCATACCATCGCAAGTATGTCATCATTTTGGCGCAGGTCATAGTGCAGTTATTAATAATTCATATTTTCAGAGCACACGGTCTCTGACTCATTTGTTAAGTGCAACCCCTCTGGTCACTAATCCAAACATCAAGGCGTATGTAAGTGTTCCCTTTGCTTTGCTAATGTCAATACCAACTAATTTCATATTTTCTATCAGACTGAAGCACTGGTCCAGAAGATGACAGGTCCTCCCATAGGGCTTACTGCCGGTGGATACTTTTCCATCAACCGCGGCCTCTTGACCTCAGTAAGTTGTCAATATATCTTCAATATTCTAGTACTGTGTTGTACCCGAGATGAGAAAAGTTACAGCATGAATGATTGACAAATCAATGATACATACAATGACATGCCAATAATCCTTTAACACTTTTCTCTGTCATTTTCTCCATAGATGGCAGGATTTGCGACTACGTGCCTCATTGTTCTGGCTCAATTCAAGGCCTCTGAAGAACCATAATGGTGCTGGTGGAGTTTATTGGCAGAGTCGAGGAAAGAATGTACAATGACCTAATTAAGACCTGCTTTTCTTCTCTTTATTATTTTTTTCTCTACCTAGGCCTACATGGTGTCGTGCAAAAGGCTGATCTTTCCTAATAATGATTGATATTCTTCAAGCACCAGGTAATGATGTACCACCTAACCTTGTCATGTAGTCATTATGTGACTAAGGATATCCTATATTATATTTATGACCAATGTATTTCCCTATTCACTCTTATTTACTGCCATGCCGCTTATCGGTGACACTGGTCACTACTGACTGTGAGAGGTAGGCCTATTGCATTATAAAAATCTTTTATGATGATGTATTAGCCACGCACTATGTCCCATTGCAAGCCTATTGATGTGAGAATTTAATAAAGATGGAGCTCTAGGTGTCAGGTGCACTCCTCCCAGCCAAGTATTTGATACTCTACACCTAAAAGCTCTCCTCACACCGTGTAAATTTTTCTTTCACCGTATTCCAACTGCTTCCAACTCTGATCACCAGTTGGCCTTCTCTTCACTCTCATCCCGTGCCTCCCGCTGTGGAGACAGCCAAAACTACTGGGTGGAAAGGCCACAATATTGGCTCAAGTGGACTCTCCAGCCTCACTATGCTCTTGTTACGTTAGGTGACTCTGAAATAGAAAAATCATCCACCTTTTCTGCTCCTTTGAATTGAGCCAGTACTATGAGGTATGTGGTCACAGATCCGGCAACCTGAAGGGGGAATCAAAATTAATGTCAGTGGATTAATGGCAACTATACCCTATTTAGCAGCGCAACTTACAGACGTCAAGAGGCTTCGATTAACCGTGAAGTAACTGGCCGCAGTTATCTCCATGGGAGAACCAGTCAATTTCTGGATCAGCGAATCGATCTGAATTAATGAAGTGCAAGTCAACGTAATTGTTGTAATTTTTGATTTTGTCATTAGTATTTGATCAAGGTGCACTCTACTGAACATCTAAAAACATTACTCTAGAACACTTACGTATGCTTTTGTGACCGGGGCAATTCCAGTAAAGGAAGTGAAACGGAGGTCACAGAAAGCGACAACGAGCATTTTCTCAGTCTTTTCTTGTGACTTTGAACATTTTGATTTGAAAATCCTATGCGAATGAATAATAGGCCCCAGTTGAGGTCTCCTGCGTATATATTCCAGAGAGACAGTTACAAATATTGGATGTGTATATTTCACGTGTTTCTTTGTTGCTCTGGAGCACGTTTTCACATTTTATGTGCCATGAAAAATTATTACATATTACACTAAAGCTATGTTATCATAATACTGTTTAGTTGGACTAATTAGCGCCAGCAGATTACGCACTGGATATATTACCAAATTGTTCCAGATTCGTGGGTAACTTTTTGATAACCTACTACTTATAGTGTGCATTATTTCTACTGGCTTATGTAGTGTGCATAGTGCTTTATATCTGATGGCTTATCGATGCAGCTTTTCATACATCCGTGAGTGACGATTAGTGTACATGTCGCTGCTTCCTGGAGTGTGCTCATATCGGGTTAGGCCTGCATTTGTATTTGCATTTGTTTCTACTGATATGACACTTAAAGTAATAATAATAATAAAGCTATACACCGTAGGCAGATGGGGACTAGGATGGAAGGAAACGTGTGCAGACTAATTAACACGAAGATAAATATTTTAAATCATTGAATTTACTTTCACTTCCCTAGAAATACAAGACAAAAATTCTGGATATACATACTTTACGTATTTGACAATATTGAAAATACATAATTATTGCAAACTCTCCGTGTCTCGATCCTTCATTATTACCGATGTACGGAGTAATCTGGTAATTAATACGATCCGCATTCCTGTAACACAACAAATACGAGGAGCATTAATGATGCATTACGTACCTACGTTAAAAAGTTTCATTCAATTGAAAACAATAGTTTCACAAGGATTCTATACATCACCTGCATGAATTTTGTCTTGACGCATGCTAGAGGTTTTAAGAAATCACATCTCTCCAGAGATTCACCTTCACCTGCAGGACAGTAATGGAACAATGAGAACGGGAATGTGTTCCAACATATTGAAGTGTGTGTAGGGTACACGGGTATTGCAATGCTAACTAACCTGTTTCTACGCAGTGGGTGAACGTTTCGACGAAATACTCGTTGGTCTCTTCGTATCCTTCTTCGGGCAGAAAGAAATCCGCCACCTCCTGTGGTTTCACGTTTAAATCATCATCAACCTATACACCGACCACAATTTAAAATAATTACTCCCAAATAAAACCGTAATGATCATTATTTTGTTCGCTGATTCCACACTGTAGCTACATTGCACCTTACATACCAGGTCTAGAAAGTGGCACAGGCATATTACACGGTCACACTGAAAATAAAAGATGCATATTGTATCATAATTAGTACGTTACTTATTCAGTTTGAAGAAATTATTGTGAGTTAAAAGTGAGCATGTTTTACACACCACTTCAGATTCCCCGCGAATTCCTTTAAAGTCGCAGGCCGTAAACGCTGCTTCTAGCCCTTCTTTTGCGCTTTCTTTGAGCTCCTTCGGCTGCCGGCAGCGAGCAGCAGGCTGAGAAACAGAAAGAAATGTGACAAAACATTTCTTAACAATCACTGTAATAGACTCACCTCATCTTGGGCTGCTGCAAATGCTGACAAGAGAAGGACAAAGGTGGCTGCGAAGATCATTGTTGCTCTCTATTGTTACAGAATGGGAATGAAGTGCATTGCACAATATCGCGTACTTATGTAGTGTTAATTATCTCGGGGGATATGGCTGCAGCCTTTCCTATGCACACATGTGTGAGTGACGATTAGTGACTATGCTTCCTCAAATGTGCTGATATAGGGTGAGGCACGTACGGTATTGATATTCCAATTAAAAAGTGATGTACCAGGCGTACTACTGTCGGTTATAGCAGACTCGGTTATAACAGACTGTAACCCTCGAGTTTTCTTGCATGCCCCCTGATCCGATTTTAACCCTTAACCTCGTAGGTGGGTGAAACACCTTTAACTACGTAGGTGGAGCCTGAAAGGCTCCAACGGTATATTTAAATTTCTGCTTATCAACTAAATTGTTATATTGGACTTTTCACATACAGAAAGTGCAGTTCAGATCATTAGGCTTCCGAGAACGTAAAAATCACACGCTGAGTCAGCATATTCCGACAGGGAAAAATTCTTCATTAAAAGGTTACATCATGCTTGAGCCGCTCAGTCTTCACCTGCATAGGTAGAGCCAGTATAGAGTCCAGGAGGGACCTGTTCCCCGTTACGAATTTTTTTAAACCAAACAATAGGGACTTAAAAAAAAATTCCTTTTCATGCTTAGGCAGGTTTGTCTGACGAAGTCACGGAAGGACAGGGGAAAATAAAATTCGATGAAAAAGTTACATGCGTTTAAATAGTGCTTGGAGCCTCTCAGGCTCCACCTACGTAGTTAAGGGTTAAAGACGTATCCACGTCAAAAGAGGATTGTAATGTATTATGGCAATTATGGGCTGCCTAAGCACATTTCCAAGCTTGTATAACTTGCCTTTTTATGACTTGCAATGAAACACAGATTTTGAACGAATCAGTAACACGCAGTGTACTGCAGCTTTAGCACTTGATCCTTTCTTCCTGCCATAAGAGGAAACAAACTCCCCCGAGAGACATATCGCCATATGCCAGTAGGTAGCATAACAGATAAACCGAATTGCATTATAACTAATGGACTGTGACATACGGTAGGCCAACATTTAAAATGTTATTGTTGCCTTCACTTCTTCTCGTACATTTTTAATGCCATCATTAAGCCTATAAGGTCATAAAAGTACATAAACAACATAGTGTTGCAACTACATTCGAGTAGGGGATATACTTTGATATAGATGAGAATCAAGTGTCTGTAATTTAACAAATTTTTAAATTTTTAAAATGAGAAAAATCTACCGTACATTTTTGTTTTGAATTTCTCCAATTTGGCTACCAAAATATTATTTATTTGATGAAAATTATTTCAATGTGATATTATTAATATAATTTTAAGATATTCACAAGTTACAGGGGACTTGAAACCTTTGAAATACCTATACTTGTTTGATGTACAGTACCTTGACTGTCACTCCCATTGACAGTTCACGTATGGCAAAACATCTTATTTTCAAAATTAGCTGAAACCAAGGCTGAAACATGTCAAGCAGTTTCAACAAGCCAAGAAGCAAGACACTTCCATGCAAGAACCATCTCACATTCCACAATCTATATAAAGTTTGTCAAGAAACAAATACCTGTGCGAAGGTACAGTAAATGATGCTGACCCCCATAATTTTCAAAGGTCTATCAACTATGATGTTACTTTATTTTGTAACTTCTATATGTGGATAGTGTTTTGCAACATAATATTATCAAAGCTCTTCTGCAACTTGCGCTGATTATGTAAGTGCCATCTTGTATTCTAAGTAGCATTTGCAGCACAAATTAGTAATTCGCTGATTTATTATTCTTGACTTGATTCTTGATTTGAAGCCATCAGTGGCATATATAATACAAATTGTCACCAAACAAATAATTAATCAAACACGGCTGCAACCCAGACAGAATGACGATGACTAATAATAATTATCTGCTGGCCGAATTTACCTCCATGACAGTTTCTATACCATTTATTTATAACACGATCACGAAACGCTGCATTAAGACTGACAAGTCACGAGATATCGTATTCACACAATAGCTCTTGATGAGTAAATAGTCCCACTCCCAAGCTGTAAACAACCATTTGTACCCTGGCCGCTTGGTAGGGTGCGGTTCTTTTGAAGGCAACAATCGATGAGAACTTATGCTTCTGTTGGGGACAAATGTATTGGCAGTGGTGCTGCAAAAAGGAGTGAGGCAACAATGTTTGGCAAAAGATCTACCACAGTTTGCGTTGAAAGTGCCAATCAGTCTGGAGACAATGAGCAATATGCAGCCTTTTGGACCGCGTTCAGACCATTGGCAATCTTGGCCACCTTTGGAGGAATCGCTCCTTGTCCTTGGCCCAGGGAAAAGCAGAGTTGGAAGTGGTACCAACGGTGGCCAACAATGGTGCACTTCACTATTCTGATCCTGTCTGTGATCACATATATGTACTGTACATAATTATGTACTCGACGACGACGGCGACGACGACGACGACGACGACGACGACGACGACGATGATGATGATGATGATGATGATGATGATGATGATTTTTTTGGAAATAATTTTTATTACAAGCCAGGCCGACTGTACACGTTGCGTACATAAATGATACTCTAGAATAATTCCGAATTAAATAATGAACCAATCCATAGGACATTTATTACTGTACAATTGTAAGTATTTGTGCAATTATGATACAATGCATACAAACAGTGCAATGAATATTACATAAGTTACATAATTTGAATAGATTTTCTTTTTACGAGGTTTCGATGTTGTTGTCATTATTCTGTAATACATTTCGCATATTTTTTACACACATAAGTTCACCAATGAGCAAGAGCATACCACCACCCCAACAACAGGTGGCAAGAAAAATCATCACACCTCTCAGTTGCGTTTGCCTGCCCTTTCGAACTAAGGAACATGGTGAATTTATTCTTCATGTGGCACTGCTTCTTTTCGTCGCAATTGATCCCCATTAAGGTGGCATTTCTGGCGACTGTTGTCAGGGAACTGTTGAACGAATTAAGTGAGGAAATTATTTATATGTGCGACTCATTATTTTTGTCATCAGGAGAGGGGCCAAAAGCGAATGATTTTTTTTTGCAATAATATAGAGTTGATTTCTCATGAATATTACGAACTATGCTTCGTAGTGGAAAACGTTTATTGTCAGAGAGGTAGGCCTACGAAGTTTGCATTATTAAAAATATGTTATTATGTCTCAGCCGCACACTATGAGTGCCCGTAACACGCCTATTGATGTGATATAATTTAATAAACATGGAGCTCTAGGTGTGTCAGGTGTCCTCTTCACAACCAAATGTTTATAATACTCTACACGCTCACATGTTTCACGATAGTATTGATCAACATACTAAGGGCCAGTTGCACCGGCCTCAGTATAACTTAGAACCTCGGGTATAGCAAGAATTGCCATAGCAATCATTGTTGACCAACAATGATTGCTACGGCAATTCTTGATATAGCCGAGGTTCTAAGATATACTGAGGTCGGTGCAACTGGCCCTAAATAATTATTGTGCCTTTGCATCATTAATATGTTGTTGACGCGTTGCATGGCTTCGTGCAATTGGCAGTAGGCTTACTATTTTCCACACATACTGTATGCCATCGAAAAAGGATACCTTCCAGCATAGTTTGATTTCTTTTGCGCTGCATCAGTGGAAGTTGTTGAATGTGAAGTAAAATCATGCTAAGAGTGCAAATAACAACATTTATTGGTAAACAAAAAAATGGTGATTCAACCTCGGGTATACAATAGAGAGGAGAGGTAAATGGACAGCCGGGTAAGGGGAAATTAACATCAATCACACCTTGTTGTGGGAAACCAATTCATCCAAAATAAATGGTGCTCAACAACCCTTATTTTTCGCTTCAAGCTGTCAACCAGCCATTGTGACAGTGTTCTGCTTCATTGCCATTTGCATCATTGCATCTTGTTCATGTGCAAGCATGAGAGTAAGTAATATTATCTTCGTGCTGAAGTTTCATCCGTGACAGTTTCTAGCATTTATTTATAACACGACAACGAAACAATGTATTAAGACTGACAAGTTACCAGAAGTATCATTATCGTTTTCCGTTATAATGGCAATAATGCAACAGCTTGCGATGGGTAAATAGCCACGCTCTTAAGCTATAAACATACTATCCAATGAACCTGGCCCGCGTGACAGGGTGCGGTTCTTGCGGAAGCAACAATCGATGAGAACTTATTCTTCCGACGGGGACATATGTTGGCAGTTGTGCTTCAAAAGGGTGTGAGGCAACAATGTTTGGCAAAAGATCAACCGTCGTTTGCGTTATGTCTGGAGACAATGAGCAATATGCAGCCTTTTGGACCGCGTTCAGACCATTGACAATCCTGGCCACCTTTGGAGGAATCGCTCCTTGTCCTTGGCCCAGGGAAAAGCAGAGTTGGAAGTGGTACCAACGGTGGCCAGCAATTGTGCATTTCACTATTCTGATCCTGTCTGTTATTACATACATCTACTTCCCACCGTTGACATGGAAAGGAGTTGCCAAATTCAGTGCAACACGATGGTCAAAAGTGACCATTCTTCTGATCGTAACAAGTGCTACTCCATGGATAAGTTACATTTGGATCCAAGGAAGAGTGAGGAGAGTGTGGAAGCTGCTTCATCGCTTCTCTCAGCTTGATCTCACCAGGCATAAGAAACCCCTTCACAAGCGTTCACTGATATTGGTGACTGTCAGCGTCCTTCTGCCTTTATTGGAAGTAATTAACTTAATAATCAAAAGTTTTGCGCTTTCCAGCCCATTCGAGCTTAGGAACATTTTGAATTTATTCTTCATGTGGCACTGCTACTTTTTGTCTCATTTGATCCCCACTCAGGTGGCATTTCTGGCGATCGTTGTCTGGGAATTGTTGCACGAGTTAAGTGAGAAAATGATTAACACGTGCGATTCATTATTTTTGTCCTCGTCAGGAGAGAGACAGAAAGCGAACGAAATTTTTGGCGGAAATATAGAGTTGCTTTTTCGTAAATATTACGAACTATATGCTTCGTAGTGGAAAACACGGACAGCGTTTATGGAATGTGCATTTTGGCTGCTTACTTTATGAATGCAGTGCGGGCAATATGCTCGATTTCTGAGTTGCTCTTGGTGCCCTTTGTTAGTGTGTTGGAGACAGCGGCATTAATTACCATCACCGGAGCCACACTGATATCAATAATTGCATTTACTTTGATCCTGGGATCCATACCATCGCAAGTATGTCATCATTTTTGCGCGGGTCATGGCGCAGTTATTAATCATTCATATTTTCAGAGCACACAGTCTCTGACTCATTTGTTAAGTGCAAGTCCTCTGGTCACCAATCCAAACATCAAGCCGTATGTAAGTGTTCCCTCTGCTTTGCTAATATCAATACTAACTAATTTCATCATTTTCAATCAGACTGAAGCACTGGTCAAGAAGATGACAGGTCCTCCCCTTGGGATTACTGCCGGGGGTTACTTTTCCATCAACCACGGCCTCTTGACCTCGGTAAGTTGTCAATATATCTTCAATATTCTAGTATAAGGTACCCTTGTACCCGAGAGGATAAAAGTTACCGCTTGAATCAAATATTCACAAATCAATGAATACATTCAATGACACATGCCAATTTTCCTTTAACACTTTTCTCCATAGATGGCCGGATTTGCGACTACGTGCCTCATTGTCCTGGCTCAGTTCAAGGGGTCTCTAATTACCATGATGTTGCTGGTGGAGTTTATTGGCAGAGTCGAGGATTGAGACCTGCTTTTGTTCCCTTTATTATTATTTTTACTCTACCTACATGGTGTCATGCAAGAAGGTTGATCTTTCCTAATAATAATTGGCCTTCTTCAATCACCAGGTACTGACGTTACACCTAACCTTGTCATGTAGTTATTATGTAACTTGGAATATCCGATGATCACTGTATTGTCCTATTCACTCTTATTTACTGTTTGTTGCTTACTGGTGACGTCTGCTGGCCTCTCCTGAGAGGTAGGCCTACTACAGTATTATTATTTAAAAACCGTTAATGACGATGTCTCGGCCACGGACCTATTATTGATGTGGGAATTTAATAATGATGAATCTATTTTTATAAAATATGGAGCTCTAGGTGTGCCAGGTGCGATCTTCACGGCTAAGTGTTTAATATTCTAGTCTGCACTATCAGATGTTTAGCGATAGTATTGATCAGCACGATAAATAATACCTGTGCCTTTTCATCATTAATATGTTACTGACGCCTCGCATGTCTTCGTGCATTTGGCAGTAGGCGTACCATTTCTCACACATACATCATCGACAGAGGATGCCTTTGATTTTTTCTGAGATCGACAATATTAGTAGTGGAGGCTGTTGATATTGATGTAAGATGAAATAGTGCCTGTTGAATTTTGCTTCGTGGAGGTGTCAGAACTATTACGCCAATTTGATGACCTACCGACATCGACAGTTGCAACGGTTTGTTTCTTTTCCGCGAGAATGCTCTTCACGCTTCTGACGACTTGCCGCTATGCGTAAAGCGTAATAGTCCATTGTTACTGTAAGGGACGACTAGTAAACCCTCTCCAAAACTGGCCTATTTATGTTACTTACCATTGAAAGTGTATAGACTAGTGTTTTTTTCAGGCTACTACTGTACATGCGAGAAAGATCATACCCATTTCATTACTTATTTGTAACGACAAGCCGGCGGGCGATGTGACGAGACTTGCAAAACTCAACTTGAAGGCACGGTTCCAATAGTCGCCAGGCAAGCAGCATTTTTCATAAGAATGCTGCACGTTATGAGAACACCAAACTTGGCATACATCATGTCCACACCTATTGTCAACGTTTAGGAAGGGGAGCCACCTGATATATATCCCCGAAACAAAATGGCGGTCATATGTTCAGAAATGGCCGCCTTAAAATTTAAATTACCTTCATGACTGGAATCCTGGAACTCGGATTCAATAAAAAGCTCAAAAGGACGCATTATAGTGCACATAAGAGATGCAGTCATCCATGGGGCCTGGACTGTTCTCATAAGAACATACTGTTGATACTCATGTGTTGGTACTTGCCATATCTTTCTTCTTTGAGTTGAGGACTTTGGGCCTTGAAGAACTGTGGGATTCATTTAACTTAGGTCAGAAACAAAGGTACATTCCAGCTCACATCAGCTTTGTTCAGAGAAATGTGTCGCCCCACGGAGCTTCCACGCATTCACAGGGTGTGACACTGTTTCAACATTTCCATTCCATGGGAAACTCAGTGCCTGGAACACATGGAAGTCCTATGATTAGGCTACTTCTGCTTTCCGTGCCATTTCAACTCCACTTTCAAAACTGCCAATGGACGTGCTTCATGAGCTAGAACAATTTGTCGTCTGCACACTATAAGAAATACTTGGGCGGGACTCTAAGACATATGTTTTCGACTTCTGAGGAAATACTGTTTCACAGACTCCCTCCTATATATACCTGAGAAGCACTCCGACAGCATGCTTTGAGAGCTGTTTATCCGGGCGACCACATTTGTGGTCAGTGTGTAAGCCCCCTTTACTTTTTATTTATTTATTAGTTACCCTGTTGTCATTAAATCTTACTCCCATGAGTGGTAGTCAGAAAAACGCAGGCATAGTCCCTTAAAGCTTAAATACATTTGCATTGCACATGAAATGCGCAAATACCTTGTAATATTATGTTCAAGCCCAATGTGAATGTCTGTTTGCAGGGCAGTCCTGCTGGATTCCGAGCCAATCAGACACCGACCGTCCGTCGGCCATTTTGGACTCGGGGCCAATCGTAACCTCTGCTTACATTCGACCAAAATTTTGGGTTAGGAAACATTTCAAAATGGTGGCCACTGTTGCCTCCCATTCCATCTGGGAATCTGACTGAAATGAGGGTACATAAAGACGCATTTCCCTCAGGCCGAGAGTACCTATCAATAAATATACACTCTAATGCTAATTAAGTATTGAACATTGCTACAGCATTGCTGTGGACAGTCATGCACAATAGAGCAGGTGAAAATGATATGTTATAATAAATAATGACGCATGCGAAGACCGAAACCGGGACCTTCCGTTCAGCAAGCCGAGACGTTACCAACTCCGGCAACACGCCTCCCCCTGTTTCCTAAGACTTTTCAAAGGCCTCTCTCATTATTAACCTTCAAAGAATGGGTCCCAAGTCACGCCAGAGTCACACCTGGCAATACAGTGTGATCTAAAATATTTCGCATATTGCTGTGGTTGTTGACACTATAAGCTGCTTGATAATCATTTGAAATCACTATGGAGAGGTAACGTCTACTAAATAAACAGTTTAGTGACAACAAGTAGCCATAGCAGTCGGACAATAATTTAGGATAACATTGCACTATATACGACATAATTATAGTTTCATACCCCCCGCAAACGAGCTTTATCCTGGCTATCCTAAGCAACCCACACGGCATGATAACAGAACCGAGTCAGCGGCAACAGGGCTTGGGGGGTGTTGGCCG
>JYFJ02005065.1:0-27367 GCA_000934665.2 Catajapyx aquilonaris
ATATATATATATATATATATATATATATATATATATATATCCCCCAAGAAAATCCATTCAGCATCACTGATTAATGATTATTATGAGACTGGGCAAGGTATTATCTATCACTGTTACATCACTACTGTTTTTCTTTATTCTTTTTTCAACAATGCCTACTTTGCCCCTCGCATTCCTGAACACAAGCGACCTCATAAAAAACTGCCAAAAACAAAAGTCAACTTACTGCAAGCTGTGAAGTGGACGGAAGACGTACATGCTCCTTGCAGCTGTCAGGAAATCTCAGCATCAGTGTGCAAGGAGGGTCTAAAAAGCAAAAGTAGTTGTAATTATGCATAACCCGATGGATGATGAACTTTTCCCCAATGGTGAATGTTCGATGCTAATAACGCAATGAAGAATTTGGCATATTTTTGATCAACTAAGGTACGACTTATAAATACTGCATTACATTTCCTGAAAATATCTCCTGGACGTGAATCCCTAAGCAACAGACCTGATTCACTTCCTAGGTAATCCATCCACGAGCCGGCCACCTTTGGTTCAAGCTTGGGATCGTCCTGAGGCAATGTCTCTTTCTCTTCTGCAACTCGGGCTCTCTTACGCTTGAACCATTCCTCCCCGTCTTTCGACTCCTCCTTCCCCCTATCCTCTTCCCCCTCGGATTCAAATGTCTCTAGATCACTCCCGTCCTGCTCTGACACTGCTCCTGAATCAGTTCCTTTCCCCTTCAGCGATTCCCTGATGGCTGCCTCAAGCTGAGAATCCTCAGACGCATCCAATATTGATTCAGCTGTTGCCCCGACTGCCGCACTGCTAGGCCTCTGTGGTCTGGCTGGTGACCTGATTCCATCCATTGAAGGGTGCTCGGAGAGAAACTCAGTGGCTAGGTCACAGAAAGACACGGCGTCCAGGCGATGCCACACACGGAGAGATTCTCCAGTCTGAGGGTCAAGGATGGCTACATATGGCCACTGTGTCACCTTGTAAAATGCCATGTACCGCTGTCCATCACTGCTGTCCATGTAAACCTGTAAGTTGACATTCCAATGTAGTGACAATACACCTCAAAAAGCCCCATTTACATGGAGCTATGTGATCAGCAATGTTGCAGCGATGAGACCAATTGTTGGGGGGAAAGATATACGTATTGCTACCATGCGACCTTCGCTCAGTGACGTATATAGTTGCACATCGCTGATCAAATCACTTGCATGTAAACACGGCTTAATGCCTCATAGGCTATGGCATGTGGCATTTCAACAAAAGACAACTCACCTGCCAGAAAATAAAGTGCTCCTGGACAATGTTCTTGACGGAGGTGTTGGACCAAACATCCCGGTTGAGCACCTGACAGGCAAATTCCTGGACGTTCTGTACATTTACTAGTAACCACTTCTTCAATGACACACCCTTGTCACGAGCCTGTAACAATAAACATGTTTTTATAAGCATAATTCTCTCAAAATTACATCGACTTTAGAAATTCTGGCCAGTGGCACCGCAATGCAACAGGATGTATGTTTTCTAAGTGTTAGAATTGCCATCCACTCTTCTAATGAGGTATTGAACTTTCGTCAGAGCCCATGGAAAAATAATCACCAAACTACTAGGGTCTCCAGTAAATACTTATTTCTTTACCTTTAAAATATGAGCACCCTCTGATAATGCCATTGGAGAATCAGTATTTTTTCAGTGCTCTGAATGGTGGTAAGTTGCTCTATGCATTATCCATTTGAAGTCCTATAGTCATAAACAGAAAATCCAAATACTTCTTGCACTCACACTCTGAAAGGACCCTCTAAAGATCATGTCCAGTGGCGGTCGAAACAAATCTTCTAGAGTCTTTCGCTTCCGTGAAGGAACAGAAGATGAAGCTCCATCAACCACACCTAACAATTCCTCCTGTCGTCCTGAAGAAAACAAATTTGTTAAAATTTTGTTCCAGAACAAAACTGTTGATTACACATACTGGTTTCAACTTGGAAATCCCTGAAGCCATCGAATACAGATCGAACAGTTCTTCTCTTCCCCCTGAAGCCATAAGCAAATATTTCCTGTCCTGGGCCAACTAACACTTCTTGCACTGGTGGGATAGGAGCCCTCACCGTTTCTTCACCATCAGGCTCAGCATTAACTGCTGCTGAGGAAGCGGACGGAGCTGCTGAAGAATTGTTGGAGGCAACCGAGGAATGCTTCTGATGTCCACCACCTAACTCGGATTCAGTGGATTCAATATGCATATTGATTGCCATCTCCAGGTTATCATTGCAGGCTTCCAGTAGTGACAGTGCCACCGTTGAGTCTGCCCCTGTGGAATAAGCAATTTGTTGAAATTTGAAATATTTTCATAAACTCTGTGCACAAAAACATCGAAGATTAGGGACGGAGTGCAGAAAATTAGGGAAAGGCAATAAAGCTGGAAAGTTGACAGTTATTATGCAGAATAATAACGTCAAGATTATGAGACACAGAAAAAATTGTAATGTGTGTGCAAAATTACACAGGACTCATTAGTTTCACCAGCCTTTTGCCAGCTCTTACCAACATCCCAGTATTTTTGGTTAAGGTCTGTCTGGTGGCGAGCACCAAGCCAAAGTAACATGATGCATGCATTAGCCTAGTCTATCTCATGTAGCAGAATTTTTCAAGCTACAAGCTGAATGTGACACCGTTCCACTAATTGGACATTCTGGACATGTGAACATCAGATTGAAAACTTCTTGCCCGTCACTCCCGCTGATCAACTGCATCCTCAACCAGGGGTTCATCCCAGAAACGCAAGAGCATCTCAACAGGCAAACTACCCAGGAGGAAAACTCAGCAGCAGCGAGTCAAAATGATCAGTTGCTCATCATTCGCTCCACATGTCCACTCAGTCCAACTAGTAAAGCCTTGCAACTTGCGGTACGTCTCTTGCACTAGTGCGATCCGTAGTAATGTGATTTCAGCCTTTAATTGACTGGCCTAGCAGGTACTGTGTTATGCTGTGCCAGCGCATTCTGCATAGCATTGTTATTCTTACAGTAATTAACCACAATCAACACCGCCCCTTACTAGCCAAAATCAGAGGAATTAGAATGGCATCAATCAGCATGATGATTACGCTATTATCTGCCTCTTTACAATGCCCATCTCCCGAACTCCTTTTCGAATCCCTTCCCCACACATTCAAGACGCGGCCAGCCCCATTTCCGACCCGGCCCGACCCCCACTTCACCTGTGATTGAGCAGAACTGCTCCACCATGTCATCCTTCCGTTTGGCTGTGGACGCCATTTTGGACTCGATCGAAAGAAAAGAAGAAGCTCAAACCGACCATTTGCGCTGTGGCTATGCGCAATTGTAATCCCATCTACCAATAGGAACGTGCGCTCCCATCATTGTAACCAATCACAGCTGAACATCGAATTAGGTGCTGAGTCGTGTAAACTGATGCGAACAGACGAGCATCGCGACCCGTACTGTGGACATCACTTTTTCTCTTTTTCTCGTGGTACTTGTCCCTGCTTGTCCTGAAAATTAGTGGACAATGCCGTTTATGAAAGGTGCGGCGCCGATACGGCGGACTCTGCAGTATCTAGAAGCGGGAAGGGTGTACCTCAAGGACAAGGTGCGCATATTCTCAGTCAACTACAACATCTACGGAGACCACCACGAGGGAGCCAGGTGATTACTAATGCCTTAATATTAAATTAAAACTATTACACTCATTAAATTTTAATGAGCTGTTTTTTTTCCACAGAGAATTCGTGTTTTGGCATCTCCCGCAGCTGCAGTATAAGAACCCTGACGTGCAGGTCATTACTTTGAAGAATATGACTCCATCGCCTTTCATCCGGTGCTTTCTCAGTAAGCAACTGACACAGTCCTGTACTCTGAAAAAAAAAATCCCAAAAACCTCAGACATTTCCATTGAACCTAATCAGCTATCGCTTGAATGCATGAGGTTTATTAGACAATCACAGGCCACATGTTAGCATTGCATGAAGCCGCTTTTACATGGAGCGATGTGCAGTGATGAGTATCGCTGATCAATAAAACCAATTGTGTGGGGCTAAAGTAACAATCGAATTTTGGATGCCGACAATTGGTTTCATCGCTGATCAAATCAGTCGCATGTAAACGCGGTCTGATTAAAGGAAATAGAAGGATATCACATTGGCCATTTAATAGATTAGAATGGATTAGTAGTGCATACAACAATATTTACAACATGCAATTTCCTTGCAGATGACGGTCAGCAAGTTCTAGTTGACATTGACAGCAAGAGCAAAGAAGAGATACTGGAGCATGTTCGGAAAATTCTTGGAAAACCAGAGTAAGAATTTGTACCATAATTTACACTGTTCATTTTGTGTGATTTTTTCTTTTTTTTTCCACAGTTCAGTTCTTGAGGCTGAAATAAAGGCACATCAAGAGCTGTCGAATCCGGCCCATTTTGGTGAGAAGTGCCTCAGGCACTGCATCTGCGAGATACCAGGGCAGATCCCATGTCCATCAATTGTTCCATTGCCCTATCACATGAGGGGGAAGTACAAATATGGACAAGCAGAACTTGAATTGTAAAAAAGTAACTTAAAAGTGTAGTAAATCTTGTTTTTTCAAAAGTCAGTCACCCAGCAATCTCTCCCTGAGCAACCCTTCAGTCTTTTCAGAAGAGACTTGTAGTGTCTGTGAGTCTTTTCATTGAGAGCTGGTGCAATGTTGGTCAACTGGTAAGGGTCAGATGTTATGTTATAGGCTTCCTGGAATCCTTCAGAGTCTTCAAACTGGCAGAAGAGGAAGTTGGCCTGTGGGCTGATTTGTCGCACACAGTCATAGGTGTTGTTGGTCGAGTCCTGGCACTTGCAAGATGCTGCTTCCTGGCACAACTGAACAAGAAAAGAAATTGTTAGCGCTTTCCAACCTATATTTATGTTCAACTGTGACTAACTGTGACGTCTGTTCCTCTCCATGGGCACTCTGGATCCGTCTTCCCTCCACCTTCCCCCCTGTACTCCACTAAGAAGGCAGTCCTCCACTCCTGCGACTCTCCTTTGGCAATCTCGAAGAATGACATGCCATCAGTATTGGCAGCTCTTTTCCCAGCCATCTCAAGCAGGGTTGGGAATAAGTCAATGAGCAGCACCATCTCCGACCTTTTCACACCCTTTGGTATTCCTGGACCCTGAACCAACAATGGAACACGCAAATCTGTGTCGTAGGGCTGGCGCTTGTCCCAGGGCATTGAGTTCTGACCCAGGTGATAGCCATGATCAGATGTGAAGACAACGTAGGTGGAAACCATGCTGATGACTTGCATGATGTTACGCACCATATGATCCACAGACAATAACGTGCGCCATCGATTACGATGTACTTCATCAACAACATCAACAGTGACATTGGGCAATGGTGATGGTGGAAGTCGCAATAACCAATGTTTGTCGGTCCCTGGGATGGCATCAAACCCATATGTTCGAGGAGCTTTAATTTCTTCATACCTGTGTTCGTATTGTGGTGCAGGTGTGAAGGGTGCATGTGGCGCTGGTACAGCCAATATCATAAAGAACGGAGCACCATTGAGGTTTTGTTGCTGTATAAACTGCAGGGCTGACCTTGCTATTACATCTGTTAAGTAGTCAGTTGCATAGCTATCACCATGACGGCGTGCAGTACCATTGATGGACAAGGTGTAGTTGTAGTAGCGTGAGTTCCCAGTCAACCCCATCCACCAGTCCCACCCTGCCGGTACATGTTTGGTGCCTCCAGCATGTTTCTTCCCATACTGTAAAATAGAGCCATGTCCAAAAGGTTGTATTTAAAAACACTAAAACACATCATCAGACACAACTTGCAGCAATCCTGTAATGAACTGCAATTTCCCTGGATATGTTTACAGGGAAAAGACGCACCTGATTCATGTATTTCCCTGCGTAGAATGTAGTGTAGTTTAAGGCCTTAAGATGCACAGCCAGCGTTTCCATCTCCAGTCCCTGCTGCCACTCATGGCTGCTGCAGTTTCCTTCCAATGTGTTGTTGACCACTCCGGTATTGTGGAGGTGGCGACCAGTCAGGATTGATGCACGGCTCGGACAACAGATTGGGGTTGTTGCAAACTGAGGATTGACAACTAATTGCCACAGAGCTAACAACCCAGAAATATTGTGATCCCTTCATGCACCATTCAATATTATTAGCATCCAGTTGACAAAGACAATGATGCAATCCAACTCACACAGTACAATAAAAATACTAGTACCAGTCAGTCTTCCCACAAGTTAGGATTCATTCAGATGGCATGCTCTATTTTTGTATTTTCAGTACTTTCCACAACATAATTTTCATAACAAATAATAACGAATAAAGGTTTAGACAAGTGTATGTCCTTCATATTCTTATTGGCGCAAGTGAGGATGCATGATTTTTTATTTTTAAATTATTTCAGATGTGGCAAACATAATTTTCACAAGTAAGTATGGTTGAAATTAATGCAATGGCATGCCAAAGAATGGCAGCAGTGATTGGCTTCGTACACATTTGCCTACAGGATTTACAAAATGTACAATAACAGCATGTGCCATGTGGATGAGTCTTTAGTGTGAATCTGTGACACTAGAAATAAACTCTCTTTATTACAAATGTTCAACAAGCCATCAAATTTGAGACGATTGTCAACTCACAGCATTTTCAAACGTGACACCTTGCTGACCCAATAACTGCTGGACATGCTTCAACGGCGTCTGCAATAAGAGTAAAACGGGGAGGATTGGAAATGAGTCCACCATTGTCACTGACTAATCCCAAGTTTATTGCTGGACTTGACTTTTGCCCCATCACATTATTCTGCTGTCCTTACCATTCCCCCCAACACCAGATCCTGGTCATCACTCAGAACAAGAACGATGTTGGGTCGTGCCGGAGCTGGATCAAGACCCGCCAACTTCGGTGTCAACGGCAGGAATGGAAGAAGCGGGACCAGGACCAGCAGCAACAGGCAGCAAGGAAGTCGATTCATGATTGCCCCCCGTTGCATAATATGCTGTGATGACAGATTGCTGATTATTGACTAGGCGGTGCCATCAGGTCAACTCCTATGGCTCCTCTGGCAATCCTCACGCCAACAACGAAGAAGACAATGCTCTTCACCATTTGCCTGCAATTAGAAAATATATTTAACAGCTTGTTGTGTATTGGGTGGCTGGTAATGGATCTCAAGGTGATGAACAAACAAGGTGTATTGCCAGTATACAGGGTGATCAAACTTTTTTGTCGTTTTAGTTATTGACAAATTCGGCTTAAGCTGCTTATATTGTAGCCCGTTACCTGGCAACCTCGTCCGGCGGGCCAATTCAAACATCAGCCCATGGAGAGCGCTTCCATTGTTGCCACTGTTTACAAATCGAGTGAGTGACGCGGACGACCCAGCGACGGGTCTCTTCTGCCTGCGCACTCACTCGGAACTCGATTTGTAAACAGTGGCAACAATGGAAGCGCTCTCCATGTGCCGATGTTTGAATTGGCCCGCCGGACGGTGTTGCCAGGTAACGGGCTACAATATAAGCAGCTTAGGCCGAATTTGTCAATAACTAAAACGACAAAAAAGTTTGATCACCCTGTATAATAAGCAGAGTCCGGATTTTCAGGCACGAAAAAACCCGAAATAGGCACAAAATAGTTACTTTTTCGGGAGTATGGAGGATAATGCTATATCAAATAAAAAGCTAGAATAATTTTATAGGCCTAAAGTATAAATGTAATAAGGTTTCAAACCATGGCAAAAACCTAATAACAACGATAAACTGACATGAAATCATGAAACTTGGGTAAAAGTCACAAAGTGCAAGCAAGTACGCACTTGCTCTGGACTTCACCGCTTATAGCCAGTTTCCACTTGCACAATATTTGGCATACACGTCACGGAAACATGATTTGTAGTAATACTTCTGAATAATTTTGGTTGGTTCAGGAGCACAAAAAAACAAACTTGCCTCTGAAGGAATAGGTTCGGAATAGGCCCAAAAAGTCCCGAAATTGCTTCAAAAAGCTCAAAAACTATCCCAAAAAAGACCACATAGGGATTAAAAGTCTCAAAAATCCAAAATAGGCAAAATAGTTCCCAAAACCACGAAATAGGCCATCTTAGGCACTATAAAACCTACATTTTCCACATCCTGCACTTATTCACAAAACCATCCAAACTGAAAAGGAACTAAATAGGCATTTGGCTAAAAATCTGGACTCTAAAGGCCTGTACACACAGGCCGTTGACGGTTTTGTGTTGCCCCCGTTTACATGAGTCATGATTGGTCTGCTGCGTCGACACGACCCAAGACCAAAATCGTCAACGGCCTGTGTGTATGGGCCTTAATAATAAGCGCTCGAGAACAGACCAACGACTAGGTCTGGTTCCTACATAAGAACAACAGTCACCAGTTGTCTAGCAACTGGTTACAAAGGACACAACACAGCTCATACATGACATTCCACCATATGCAGAGGGGTTATTCACTCATTGTATTCCCTGCGTATTCCACTTGTATTCTGGATATATTCCAGCATATTCCGGGTGTAATACATATACCAGTATCCCAGTGTATACGGGGAATATCAGTATCCCAGTGTATACCGTGGGAATGCCGGAATTCAGTATTCTTTGTACACAAAATGGACAAGTGATTAACCTTTTGCCATAACCCTATGATTGTGATTAATTAACAATCTCATGATAAACCAATCTTTGGACTTGGTTGACTTTGCACCACATGAAAAGTGATTATTCCTGCATATCTCCCTTCTCGGCCCCCACAAATGGCTGTTCATCGCATCGCCCACGCCCCGGGGCATGCCTCGAGCCTCACCATCTGAACTGGTCGTGGTAAATTCCGCGGAAAAGGGCCATGATCCCACCTCCACGCCGCTGATGGAACGTTTCGCCGGCCATCTTTGCTGGGATTGGAAAAATACGGTAGCGTGACGTCACTGGCTTTATCAGCAACACTAGCGCTTACCTAGCGGACGATTAGAGAATCTCTGGTCACCGTATTCGAGTCGACCTTGGATGGCATTTAGAATCAGCGTTAATTTCTTTACCACCATTTACACCATTTAAGTTAGTGTCACACTACAAGTTGTACAGGTCGTACTTACTCTCTCACTATCCAGGACATACTGAAAGAAACAATAGCATAAAAGTGTTCAAAAGATTACCATATTATCAGGTATGCAGATACAGGAATAAAATAAAGTGAGATAACACTGCAATATCTAATTTATTAACAATGCACAATTATGGCTTGTCCCCAAGTAGATTTTGCCCCACTATTTGGCATTAAATCTGAACCTAGCTACCCTTTACTTTGCCATGGCGTAACAAGGGTTGGTCAAGGAACAATGTTTATGGGGGTGAGAGAGGGCAGTTAAGACAGGGAAAAAACAACAACAAACAACAACAACAACAACAATAAACACCCTTCAGAAGATTTGTACTGTGCAAAAAGTCAGCTCAGAGAGGATGCCACTGAAATCATTTCACACATAGGGAATGTTTGTTTTATGGATCATGTTTGTTTCGAGATATATCTGGTAACAGACTGGAAGTATGTTACAATACAATAGTCTCGCACTTGACCTGATTCCTTTTGAAACTGGGAATGGAGATACGGTTGAGGTAACAGAGTTTCATTAGAGATTCATAGTTTCAAAAATCCACCTGCCTTTCATTATTCCCGCAATGATGCCACATAACTACGTAATGAGGCAGAATAGTCTTTCTCTTACAAGATTGCAAGTGCAAGATTACATGGTATTGTTACACAATTCAGTAACAGGGGAGCTATATTTTTTACACATTTTTCACTCTAACAGGAATGCATTTTATGCAGCTATTGAAGTAGATATGCTTCATGACTTCACAGCAAACTGGTAGCATTTTCTGTCCCACTTTTAGTTTATTTTACAACATATCTGAACTACTTACCCCCAAAAAGAGGAAGACCCATATCGTCAAAGGCACAAGCTGTAACTTTGGTATTGTGAGCAATATAAAGTTCCAGTATCAGCTGGGAAGGGGGGGAGTTGCAAGTATTTCAAGGTGCAGTGACATGTATACAACAGTATGTGTCTGGTGACACGTAATTCCATCAGCAAACAAAGGCACATCTAAGGTGTTTTTTTTTTTCCACACATGCTCACACCCAGACATTCAAATGTTGGCATTATTCGTGAAATTTTCATGTTGTTTACAAGGAGATGACTAGACTGAGATTCCATCAGCATGGTGCCGATGGTAAAGTGAACTGACTCAGGCGAGACAGTCCTTTGGTGAGACAGGCAAGTGACTCCCGGGCTGCGCAGAGTTCAGACTGGCGGTACCGAGACACAGCAGACTGGAACTCCTGGATTCGACATCGGTGAAACTGCTTTATCTGGAAGGTTGGAGGAAGTACAAATGAATGGCACTCAGAAAATGAAATTATTTCGGATCCCATCTTCAACTCCCACCAGCTGCCTTATCTTAATTCTACCCTCTACCCAAACAGGAACACAATATCTTAGGATGATAATAGGCTCACAAACAGAGAGTCTTGCATGTGACAGTTTCACAACATCATAATGCTAGGGTGACTGTCATATTCCAGTTATGACAAGTTATAATTGCAGAAGCATGGATATGTAATGGTCATCACCACAGCCTTCCACCTCTGAGGTCCCAACTGAACTCCCAGTCAGATGAAGGGTTTTCTCATGCAGAAGAAGTTCTCTCCATATTCGCATGGGTTTCCATGGGGTTATCCCATTTATTTGCACTATCTAAACCTATCAGTAGTGCACTGACTGATAATCAGAATTTAAAAGACAATCCCATGTGGTACAATTATAGGCCTATGGTAGGGTAACAAATTGTTCATTACTAGTAATTACTAAATTACCCATCCCAGTACTCTCCGTGTAAAAAATACGCTGGTCTGTTTGGTTTGAAACTACTCTCACTTGACTACCATAAGGAAGAGAAACCTTTTTTCTCACTCTAATTTTGCAATCAGTCATGCTCTCCCTACTTACTACACAAAAGGTGATAGAAGTGTCAAGCTTGGTGAGCACTGGCGCTGAAGCGAATGCTCCTCTAATTTGGCTGATTAAACAAGCGTAACAGCCGTGAAATCTCGAGGACAGGGATGATTGTTTCCGCATGATCGCTCCTTAAAAATTTCTCCAGCTGAGAAATGTCACTGTCACACCAATTTGCACTCTTGCATCTTACGAGTTAGTCATGTAATTCGTGTGACCTCCACGTGTTTACAGCTGAACGGATCCAAACACTACCTTTGATGAAACACAATAATCATCAGTGTCCTTCCTAACACACTGCTAACTGCATAAGCCTAATACGTCCTGCTTGATTGAGCAAACATACGTGACAGCTGCTTATATAAAGATGCAGTGTACCACAATCCTGGAGGGAGTGTGGACCAAGGTTCTGCCTTGAAACAATTGCTCAGACATTGCATTGTTTGCAACTACCATTGTTTTCTGTCACCTTCTCATGTTTTGTAACACCTCTTTGCACGACACTTTACATATAACCTTAAATTCAAAATGAAAGGGAGGAAAAAATAAATCCTGAAGGCTTACTTCTTGCCGAGCCACATCAGAGCACTCTTCAAAGGCACTCTCCGACTCCTGCTTGGCCTTCACAGCCTGCAAGATATGCACAATACGAAAAGAAATTAACACACACACAGTTTAGTGAATCAGAGCATGGCAAAGATTGTGCCTAAAGGAAGGTTACTGGGGTGGGGAGAATGGAGGGGAGGAGGAATGAGTTTGCATGACTCTTCCCTCATTTCAGCTCCCAAATGTATAAATAAACCTCCTCCCCCACGCAAACCCCAACCAACCACCCCATAATTTGACTATGAAATATATGATGGACTAACAAAAAAAAAGATCCTCCTCACTCATCATGGTTTTTATCAGATGAGGCGATCGCGGTTGGCTGACCAGAAGATGACCTGCTGGGATCCCAGGTAGTCCGAACCGTGAAGGGGAGCTGAGGAGGATTCCATGGTTGCGGAGCAGAAGTAGGGGAGAGAGTCAGAGTCGGAGGAACTGCTTGGAACTGTACATGTGCAAGGGTGGGTGGGGGGAGAGAAAACAATTAAAAAGTAAAGTAGGGTGAGAAGCAAATTCACTGCAACTTTGTTCCTATAATAAAAGTTGTTGGCTTGATTGTTAATGACTAAATATCAAGCGGTCTGTCAAGTGGGGAGAAGTAGCATGGTGCAACTGCATAATGATGATCTAAACAAAGATCCTCCATGACAGTTGAGCCCAACCCATTTATAATAAGACCTCTTATAACTGTACCACCCGTAATTGTGCTGTAAAAAGTGGGCATAACCCATGATGCAAGTTTTGACCATTGTGGTCAGCAAATTCCCCAACTTAGGTTTACAAAGTTTCCCACTACTAGCCTCAGCAGCAAACCAACCGTAAAGAAACAAGAGAAATGACTCCCTGCGGACTCGAATAATCACCCTGGACTTCCTGCCTAGCTTCCCTTCCGTGATGCCTTCTCCCCAAAGAGTTTATGTCGTGGATTGAAGACTCTCCAACACCATCCACCAGAAGTGCTGTATGCCTCAATGGTGCCAAAGATGGGGTTGGAAACGCTAGAAGACCAGCTCCTGCGTTGACTGGAGGGCGGTTCCTGCCTGTGAACCATGCACCCAGCTGGTGTGTGGCAGCAACAGATAATCCATTGCCAGTAGATATGGACTGTGGCCCAATGGCACCATTGCTATTCAAGGAGGGTCCCACAACTTCCCTTGGCCTGTGCCGCATAATCCGTCTCCTCTTCCTCCTCCATCTAAGTAGAACTGCTCCAACAGCTACCACCATGAATGCCCCTATGCAGCCAGCAGCTACAGCTGCCGTTGCAGGTGTGGTCATTCTGTTCGGAACATTTGGGCATCCAATTCAAGATAGGATCAACCTCATTGTCATGGTATGTGATGTGCCATTGAGGGAAGTTGGCAAGTTGGTCAATGTTTAATTCAGCACTTCCTAAGATTTTGAGTTGCCTGGCATTCAACCCAGAAACATATTCATTCTAACTAGCTAAATATTAATTAACCAAATACACTTGACAAAAAGAATCACTAGCTTTCAACTACAAATATTTCATTGGGTAAACATTAGCCTTTGTCAAATAGGACCATTACCAAATTAAAGTATTAACATCAGTTTTGCTACATTTATCTTTGTAGTTATTCAAGCAGAGTGGTCGCTATGCAGGGCGTTTCTCTGCCTGAGTTGGCAGTCCAAAAAGTAGACGATGGAAGAGGTTGATAGATTACCTATGCTAGAGCTGCATTCAAACTCGATCCTTTTTGTCAAATTGTAAATTAGCTGAAAAGTGAGCTGCACTACCAATTTAGTCGAGGATTGACCTGCCAAGATCATCTGAGACACACAGTTGATCATATGCATAAAATAACTAGATGCTGATTATTCTGCACAGTGATAAGCGAGTTTTTAAAAACACGCATAAAAAATCTGAGTACCATCATTCCTGTTCTCTCACCCTCTCAAAAGTGCAAAAAGTAATATTAGAGGTAGCCTTGAATTAGTGAGAAGTTGGCGAGAATAATTACGTGCAGCTATATTATTATTCAAATAACACAGCAATTGTACGTAATTAGTTAGTATTTTAGTTCATGACTATTGTCCAGTACATAAGAATTAAAAATCACCAGGACAAATCCAGATTCAATGACTCTCTTTTCAATGACAAAAACCAACACTGATGCTAAGAGTAGTAATGGTAAGTTAAGCATGATTAAGAAAACTACTGCCACATTAGCATTGATGCTCTCTCACAAGCACTCAGTTAAACTCTAAAATTCCTTGTCAAGTTAGCACTATTTTGAATGCATGTAAGATATGTGAAACTTCAGAGAAAGCGCCTTTCATCTTTCCCCATCTCTCAATCTCCTGCCATCCTCCTTGTTACAAATCCCTATTAAATTCCGTGTTCAGGTAAATTTCAACGAAATAATTCTTTTAAAAAACTACCCAATATTCACCTAAAAACATCCAGTACAAAGAATATGTATTTTAAAGATAACTAGTTGCCATTATTTTTAGTCGAAGTTGTCCCGAATAATGCAACAAAAATGCCACTCAATTTTGCTTATTGATTCCTGCCTTCACATACGAAATTCACGAATTTGAAATTGGCAACATTTAATCGTGATTAATCATGATTTAAAATTTTCCAGCAACAGTAATGACGACTTTTTTTTCACAGTTGCCAATTTTTTGCTAAGGCAAGTATTACCCCCAATTCGATCAATTATCAGACCCATGAACATTTAAATGCCAGTTTTAGTGAACAATATGCAACTCTAAAATCGAAAATCAGATGCCAGAAAAACAATCGGGAGAAACTTCGGAAATTTCTAGGCGATTTTATCATATTGCAAATTCGCTCATTTCTAACGCGGATGTTCAATATGCATATTTTTAAAAACGAGTTCACTTTTTCATCACAATTCTACTAAAATATGGCCATTCACGACAAAAACGATCTTGCAATAGGCAGTTGACATTTCGTCACCAACTTGCGACCAAAAAAAAGCGCGAAATTTCGTCCGCTTATTATCTCGCAAAACATGAACTTCCGCCTCAGTTTCATCACAACGTGTGAAAATCATGCCGATCAAAGTGTGACAGGGACATTTGAATTTCACATTTTCTCCGAGCACGCGACAATACCATATCGTGTGTACTGTCCCACAACCCCTGCGAAAAAAAGGCGCTAGTAATATCCTGCCGAAGTAATTTCTATATCCCTTTCCCTTTGCCACGATATGCCTTTCGCCCGTCTTCTTTCGGCTCTCACACTCTTCAATAATTACAGTTAATAACGAAGAAAGTGTGGCAGAAAAAAACTCCGAAAAATCTCAAACATGAAATATTGCGGTTCTCTTCAAAATGTCGCCGAAATTACACCCTGAGCATGTGCTTATAAAGCATATGGGTCAAGGCTGATTCGTTTGAATTTCTGCGGTCCTCTTTTTTTCCCATGCCGCCCAGCAATTTAAATCCATGTGAATTTGCACTTTCGCAACTTCAAATCGCTCCAGCAAACTTTCCTCAATGGTAAACAAGTCGGCTGATCCTTATCTCCAGGCATCATCTCACGGGAAAACAAGAATCAGTGGCAATGAAAATTATTTGGTTGATCCTATCTCGAACTGACCTCCGTGACTCCACCATGGGGTTCCGGAGTCGCGGTACTGACGGCGGTGGTGCCAGTGACGACGACGACGATGTCGACAATGCCAACGACGCATTGCTGCTCCGACTGGACAGTCTTCGGGGATCCTCGCCGTAAAAACCGTCAAATGCATCCCATAGGCTCTCCCTAGGAGGTGTGGGTACCACCACCAAACCTGGAAAATCGGTGGTGCTGGTGGTGGACGAAATGTCCGGTTCGTAACTGGTGGTGTTGACAGACGCTGCTGGTGCCAGATACCAATTGGACGTCGTTACTGGTACGGTCGGTACCGGCGTCGTTGTCGTGTCCAGAAACAAATATTCTGTCTCATGGTCCACCCGATCAGTGGCAGCCACTCCGATTTTAGCCACCCGGTTGGCAAAAGACGACAACCGTCTGAGGTCAATCCTGGAGTATCTCAGCACCTCCTCCTTCTCCTGAGGGGTCAGCTCACCAGGAACTTGGTCACTACTCACAGTCACAGTCACCAGCAGGGACACCACGAGCGCCAGCGCCGCGCCATACCGGACGCGCATGGCGCCTCGACTGGATGCTGGCGGCTTCTTTCTTCCAAGCCGGGCCCTAAGCCCATTTCATTATCCCAAGCAACAGAGTCTGAAGTGGTCACACGCCAGTGAGAGCGTGAAGGGCGATTCCCCCAGAGGAAAAATGAGGGTCAGTGCTCAAGGGGGACATTCATGTGAGGAGGAGAAGAAGACGAATCCTCCTCCACCACCAGCCAAACTCCACCTACTGGAGGACTACTGGTGCTCACTGGACCATCAGCATCACCTGGTCAGCAGCCCAAGAGCCGCAATTTTTAGAGCGTTTTTTTTCTGTACTTCAAAGATCAAGATAAAAGACAACTTGAAGAAAGAGAAAAATAGACGGTAATATACTGTCACGTATGTAGGGCGTTTTGAGAAGGAAATGCGGTGAGGGGAAAGTACCAAGCTGCAATTTCGACTTCCTTTTCATCATTACAAGTGCGGCCATATAATAATTGGGTCTACTGTGCGGATGTCAGGAAACTTGGTGACAAGGGTCTGTCACCTTGTACACGAAACTGACTTTGATCCCAGGCCCATTCCTTATCTGTCATCTTCATGGATGGCCTTGCATAAAAAGGCTAGCAAGGTAAAGGTAGAAAATGTCAGAAGAATGGTTTGTTCCCAGCCACTTTCAAAAGCAATAATTCTTGCTTTCTGTGACGGGATGATTGTGTTGCAGTATGACAATGCTGGGCCGCTTAGATATTGATGTCAAGTTTCTGTGGCCTACCCTGCATGGAGCTTCGTTGTGGTGACAAACAAGTAGCCACTGTCTGTGTACCGACTTCTTGGTAATAATACATCACATTCCACAATGGATTATGAAACACTTTCTCTTCAAAACTCTCCCAGGCCTTGCCAGTTTTCTACTTCCATTTCAGGTCTGTGAATGCTTTTTATACTTTTACAAGTAGCCATGATGATCTATTACAGAGCACACTAATTAGCATAGCTTTGAGCAATTTGCAGCCTTGCAAGTTTCCCACTTTCACTGGTGTTAAAACTATGCCAATTTTCAATGCAGAATTTCCTGCACAATCCACAACCCCAATTAATACATGCATCCAAAATTCTTTGCATGCACATGCATAGAATCCATTTTCATCAAACCCATGCTTACGTGAGATACATTCAACAATTCGTGTCAATTATTTTTCATCACTTAATTAGTACTGACATGTAATGATTTTCCCCTGATGTCACAGCCAATTACTACATTGACCAAAAATGATGAATGTTTTTTCTCATATATTTCAACAAAGTTTCTCTCCAACAGAACGATAAGCTAATGCACCGTACAGTGTTGGACATTAATCGAGACATGCTGCTAGCGACATTTTCCGAAGCGGCAGAAGAAGGAATCGAAGATAAGGATAGTGCAAGCCAGGTGAGCAAGATTCCTTCTTCTGCCGCTTCGGAAAATGTCGCTAGCAGCATGTCTCGATTAAAGTCCAACACTGTACAAGTTTGCTAAAATGGATTCTACTGGCAAACAAGAAAAATTAGAAATCTTACCGCTTCCTTCTTTCCTGCTTTTGCCTTGTCCAGAGCACGATTGGCACCTTCATATTCTAGCATGAGTGTGAGGCGAATTTGTAGCATTGAGTTCTCGCTGTCTATGTATCGGGAAAATAGCTCCAGGCAGGATCCAAGAGATGCATCTGCCTGCTGAGTCTGCCAGTCAAGCACATGCTAACAAACAGAAAATGCAGCTTTGACTAAAAGGTGCATCTCATGAAGAAAGCAAAGTCAAGCCAACAGCATGACTATGCTGGTTCACAAAATATAAATGAGTATGCATTGTGTTTCATAATTAAGCTAACATCAAGATCATTTGGCAGAAATGTCATGTACACCAACACATGTCATGTCAGCACCCTGAAGGAGGGGATTGCATGGGAAGGATGTGGGAGGTTCTCCTGACCAACTATTTTGCATGCACATGAATACCAACTTGATGCAGTAAAGTCTGGAAACTTTTTAACCACCAACCCGTCACAAGCTTAATTATAAAGCAAGTGGTATATTTATGTCACTCGATAGGATGGCACTATTTGATATACACACCTGAACACACCTGAAAATAATCAAGTGCAATAACACGAATAATCTGAAACAACCTGAATACAACCCTGGAGTGTTCGCTTTGCCCCATTATTGTGATAAGAAGAAAACTAGCAACATGTACAAGCAATAACCTGACATGTTGTTGTTCAGGCTAGAATTCATGCAAGCATATTTGTGAAGGTAAGTACTCATCAGTATCAAATGTTGTGACAATTTAACACAACAAGTTCACAAGCCAATAAGCTATTACAATGGAGACAACAAACTGAAGGCTTCTGTAAACCCTGAGCATTTGCCAACCAATTTTTGATACATTATGATGTGAAACTTTGAAATAAATTAGAATTCATAATTGTAAGGATACCCTTTCAGTGTGTGTGGAAAATGCACTGAAGGGAGCTTTGAGTATATTCGCATATAATAAAAGCTTTAGTAATGGTAAAGCTAAACTGACCCAAATGTGCACATTTTAATTGGATAAATATAAATGAAGTTGTTCTTTGCAAATGTGATGCTTGTAAAGTAATTATAGCGAAACCTACTTATAAAAAATCTTAGATGCATGGGAAACGTGCTCATCATTAATTTTTTTTTGCTCCTGGTGGAGGATTATCAATTAATTTTCTGTCACATAAAATGGAAACTTGTTCAACAGAGAAATTTTCTATGAACAAGCAACTCCACTGCAGGTACATTTCACTCTACTTTCTTGGATACTACAAATAAGGGGCATCCAGCACTTCTTGATGAAGCAGGGTAAAATAGGTTTGGGCATGGCCATTGAGCAGGTTAGGGGAATCCCTTTTGCAATGATTGTTGCTGACATCCAGCCATGATTTTTTTTTTTTTTTTGAAGTACCCCGTGATGACCTTTTCGTCTATAGGGGGGTGGATTACCACCATTGGAGGGAAAGGGCTGTTGTCTATTTTTGAATACGCCCGGACCCACGGGCAGGGAAACTGGGAGGGGATGTGCAAAGTGCATGTGCACAGACGTTGATGTGCCGTTTTGTGAACTCCCCCGGGTGGCATATGTGGAAGGATCGCCACCCGAAACGAAGCCAGAGACGGTCTTACTCTGCGCGAGATGAAGGGAGGAAACCCCGGGTTGGGCTCGAACCCGGGACCTTAACATTCGCGGGCGCATACGTTACCGCAGCGCCACTTCGCCTCCCCATCCAGCCATGATATCACACTCAGCTAATTGGGGGACACTTTTATCAGGAGTGGTGTAATGTTGAATTAAGAATCTTAGCATGCAATATACAGGGTGGACGGAAAGTTTCGGACAACCATAGGCTTTTGAACCCTACATTTCATAGCGTCTGGTCACATCTTTGAAATGTCCACAAGCAGTTATGATGTACACTATCTTTTGAAGCATAATCTTGACAACATGTGAGCACCTTCGTTCCCGCAATTCCATTAATAACTTTGCATCTGTGACTCATCCATACATCGTATCATTCTGTTTTGCGTTTATTTTACTAGTTACCTCGAAGGAACCTGGCCGTATTCTGCAGCAGTTAAGGTTTTCATGGCCCTTTTCCATGAGTTCCCCTTCATTAAAATGTGGTGAATTCATTCCTGATCTTATTTTTCACATTGGTGTATCACCTGGTCGAATAAAAATATGAAAAGTTGATTAACTTCTGGTGGACCCAGGTTATTACTTTCCAATTCTCATAACGGTATACTCTCCATTTTTTACTTTTTTTTTTTTGTGGGTACAAAAGAACAGTAGACAGTTCTACCCTGGTAAATTAATCAACTCGCGTGGGCGGTGAAACTCTCTGTCCACTCTTGTAGTTGGGCCAAAATAAGTCTATGGAGAGTAAACTACATGACACATCACACCACAAAATGCAAAGAAAACTTATGCATCTATTGGCATAATTTTTGTCCTTATCTTACACCTTGTTTTCTTTATTTTGTATTTTCTTTTAACCCTAATTAGACAGGTGTATCATATGCTGATACGCTGGCTTTAAAAAATTCTGCTGGTGAAACTGCATACCGTTTTCTCACTATGTCACGTGGTTTCTGTGTGGCTTTATAAATTTTCTCCCACGTAAAAAAATCGCGAATTTTGAACTACAAAATCTTGCATAAATCAACCAGATTAACTTAAATGACATAATCTGCCCAGCATCATCTTTTTGCGGCCGTTGAAAAAAAACCCTAACCCCGTGACCTTGGGTGGCAAATTTTTGGCATACATAGTTGTCCCCAAACCTCCTCAAGAGATTCCACCCAAAAATTAGTGCTAAATATTATTATTAAGTTTTAAAAATAAATAAATAAATAATGTTGGACGGTGCGCAATTATAGGCTAAATCGGCACAACCCGGACTGTGCGGCGATCTTGCGGGCGGGGGATTAATTGATCCGAGGGAGGCTGAGTCTGAACTCTGGGTGGGAGCTTCATTGTTCCTAAAAAGTCTTCTCCAGAGTGTGGAAGCGCCAATACTTGAAACAGACATTTGTTTTCTGAGCTGTGCAAAATCACCAAAAACCCGTCCGTCTTATTACGGTTAATATATGATGAGAAGTTTCTTAAATCAATTATTATTTCACCTGTGTACACACACTATGCTGACCATGAGAGAAATGTGAAGTTGTCAGGGCTTTGTCATGTTTTTAAAAATAGGTTATTGTGTATTTCTGGTTCAATTTGCAACTGACAATATGTACTTAAAAAATCAACAAAATACATATGCATACTTAAGTTTCACAAATTCTAAGAACATTTCACAAATAGAAACCTACCCTTGTGTCCTCTAAGACCTCAGAGAATCTAGCATTGAGCCTATTGCAGTATCCATTAACCCCTTCATTGCTGCCCATGTTGAGATTCAGAGCTGTAGCCAAATGAGCCATCTGGTTGCTCAACCCTAGACAATGCAGAAAAGTTAAATCAATAACAATGCACAAACAGGCAGAATAATTTCAGGCTGCATTATAACTTACTTTGAGTAGCATAATTCATGGCCATGAACTTCGCAGCAGCATCTTTGACTTGTATTGAGTAGTCTTGGACCCATTCACGTTCCTTCTGGAAAAACTCTTCACAGTCATGATGAGCATTGGTCTTCCGCACCTCTAGGCGATTAGTGAGACCACTGAACAATGATCGCCGCATTCGTGTCCTCGAAGGTGGGTCCAGTCGAGTTAGGAAAGCCACCAAGTGAGGTTCTTGGCCAAACACAGGATGGATTATGAGAAGATTCAGGTACCTGACCAAAAAAAGAAAAACATTCACTAATTACTGGTGAGATCTGAAATTCCACTCTGTAAGATATTCCTCATAGAGGAAAAGGGATAGTCGAAAAATAAAAGTGGATGTTACTTTTCATCTACCTGCCTAAGTTTGCAGTTATTCATTATCATAAATTTGCACAGAAAAGGAAGAAAACGTTATTTAATTGCCTACACATGTTGTATGCAAAATAGTATTAACAAATAACCAAAGTGATTGATTTTGATACAAGGTGGAAAATTAATTTTATATCCTTTAAAAAACCTTACTGGAAGGGAGAATAAGACAAAAAAAACTTGCTTTTCAAGTTGCCAGCAATCTTTCTGAAATTCATCAGCCAGGAGGCTCTTAGATGAGCTGCCAAGCTGCCTCCTGGACCTGGCCTCTGCAGTCTGGGCATCTACAGTAGGCTGTGGTGGAAGAGGGGGAACGATGAGACCTGCTAAGTTAGTTCCACTGGCCAGACATTGTTCAAGGTACACGAAGTCCTCATACTGACGCTGGATCAGCCACGATGTGCCTTCTTCTGCCCCTCGAAGCTGTAAAAGAAATGAAACAGATCCTAATGAATAACAAATTTATGTTGCTTCATCATCTAAATCTATTGCAATCCTAAAAAAATTATCAACCAACTTGGAATTACCTTGGCAGATATGACCATTATTTTCTTTCATGATTCAATTTCCCTTTGTCACAGTCAGGATCACAATAATTAATTCCCTAATACTGATACAGGCAACTGCAGTCACATCATGCTGCTGACACTGAATTATTGAAATTAAACCGATGCAGATTCTCCAGACACTCCATAATTTATAACATTTTCCATTTTGGTACCTATCAAACATGATTGTAGTGTCAGCGGTATTTTCTCTTCTGCATATCAGGAACTAGGAGGAAGACAATGCCTCGAAGCATGTCTTTACATCAGATATGGTGTAATTTTGGTCACTGGTCAACAGTTGTGAAAGCATCTGCTTTGAGATGACTTGTATAATGTTTTCAAGACCACAATCTCAGGCAACACAAGAATTCCTTCCACATAATAATATTAGGCATTTGTGGTGGTGACCATATCAAACTCCTAGTTGAGATTTTTTTTGTCACACCCTGTGATGTGGCAAAGTGGGTCACAACACTGTTTGATATGTCCTTTTTATATAACCAAAATTACACTTTCTCATAGACCAAACTGCTCCAGTCCTCATGCACATGACCACAAAATAGTGAAAGGAGTTTAAAAAAAAAAAAAATCAGTACTGCAATATGGGGCTCACAAACATTAATTAAGGAAATCATTTCATTGAGAAACCTAGCAATTTAATTACTGCAGCATTGAGAGTAAATTTGGAAACTCACATTTCCTCCTCCTTCATCTAAAAAATCTGTGATTACAATTCGAAATGGTTAATGCACTACTGCAGTATTTAAAAAAATTAACATCTCTCAAAATTCCTGAATAATAATAATCCCTTGCAATAATCAAATTAGAGCAGATGGAAACTAACTTTGGTGACATGGATGCGGTACTTGACAACATCGCCATCTTTGCTGACATCGCTGGTGAAGGATATAGAAAAAAGAGGCATTGACATTGGCTCATGAGAACTGGGGCTTGAGGATGTGGAGGTGGCGACGCTGCTGCTGCTCCCTTGACTGTCGCCTTCTGCTGACATTTCCTTTCTCACTCTCATTTCTGGTTCCGATTGGGCATCAGATTCAGGTCCAGTTGGCCCCAATTGGTCACCAGATTCTGGTACAGTTGGCTCCAATTTATCAACGGATTCTGGCACAGGTGTGTCTGCTGGTGTGTCACCTTCACATGTTGATTTCTCCACATCACCTGACTCAGATGGAGTGTCCCCCTTCTTCTTGGCAGAAGTCGGGGAAATCTCAGTGTTTGTCCCTTCGGACGCAGCGTCTTCCTGCAATTATGAATTAATGAAACATTTCACAGCATTTTACAAACTTTTAGTGGCTCTATAATGCAACAAAATGCTAGTATACCATAAGGCACAAGTAGTTTCAAAAGGAAATGTCACAATGGACGTCCATGCACAATGGCACAGTCAAGCCATGTAATCGCCCCATAAAAAACAGCTCCGTCTAGCATGCCATCCTCATACAGTCACTTGACCACTTGGAGGATAATGGATGAGTCACGAGTTTGCTCACATGTTTTCCCAGCCTTGTGGCTATCAAACTATAAATAGCAGGCATAAATAACCCAACCATGTATGCAAATCAGCTCTTGATAACCTAATTAAATAAAATTTTGCTGCACCATTTTTCAAATAATAATTAAGCTATTCATGTTTCATAATGCATTGATGCCCCTGAATTATTATTATTATTATTATTATTACTATTATTATTATTATTATTATCATTATACACTGTATTCCCATTTATCCAGGCAAATGACTGTACAGGTGTCACCTGATAATAATCAGGAAACACAGATAATCAGAAAATGGGCATAGATAACGTACAAATTAGCTATTCAGAGGTCTTTAATGTATTACTGTAGATAGTGTATGCTGCTTTACGTATACTGTATATAGGGTTTAATCAAAATAATCAAACTTAACCCTTGCTTTTTATAGTTTGTCTTCTGCAAAAAGTCTCATTTTTTGTTTGCAAAAAAACCAAATATGCCTCTGAAGAAATAGGCCCAAAAGCCCCGAAATTACTTCAAAAAGTTCAGTTCAAACACTATCCCAAAAAAAGACACATAGGCATGAAAAGTCGCAAAATGCCAGAATAGGCAAAATAGTTCCCAAAACCACGAAATAGGCCATTTTAGGCACTATAAAACCTACATTTTCCACATCCTGCACTTATGAAATGGATAGATCTCTTCACAAAACCATCCCAACCGTTCACGAACTAAGTGCCTAAAAATCTGCTGCAGTTTCTTGCTGCCTCTGTTCAGCTTGTCTCGCTGCTTAGAATTCCAGATGGGACTGGGGCTCTGCTGTGGTCTCTTGCTGCCTCTTACACTTAGTCCTTTGACGTTTGGCAGCAGGTCATTGTTGTAACGTGTAATGCTTCTTTAGAGGCATCGAGAAACAGAAAAGGGACAGCCGATATCTCCGACAATGTAATTCTAATTTTTTGTTTCCTTGGAGATGCTTTTTGATATTGTTGGCGAGTGATGGCTCAAGGAAAGGCGGGAGGAGTGCCGTGGGAGTTAGGCTCATTTTCGGAAGCTGAAACATGCTGCATTATATTCCTCGAAAAAAGTAACCCCTGATGAGCAAGTTTAAGGCAGTGTAGGGGCATTCCCCAGGATTTCTATAGCGAAGCCACAAATCCACAAACCCACGAACTTATTTATATAGAATTATCATCATCATCATCATCGATAAGTATTATAGGTAACCATCATCATTATTATTATTATTATTATTATTATTATTATTATTATCATCGATTGTTGTCGTTGTGCCACAATGCAGCTGTTCCCACTGCGAACGTTAATGTTGTGCGTGTCACGAAGTCATTAGAACCATTGTCAAGTGAACCGGAATCACCTTTCCGTGACAATCCTTATCCTTATTTCCCTTTTGGAATGAGCTAGTTTGGAACGAATAATCTCACCATGACCACAACCATGGGACTGGGGCGCTCTCGGCCCTCCCTGCGCACCTGCAGGCGGCCTCTCTGCAGCCTGGGTCGTCTGCAGGTCTACAGCTGACGGGGTGGGACTATCGCAGGGAACTATAGTCTCCGCTGGCTGGGTCCAACCCACTGTGGACTGTGCCTGGCAGCCTACCCCTCTCAGTCTTTTCAAGGGCGACACCGCAGCATCTGACACCTGCCGGTCTACTCGGACCAAACGGTTCCGATCCCCGCTGGCAGATGGCGGGACTGACAAGCGGGCGTACTACAACATGCATGGGGCGTAGTTGGACTACCGGCGGACAGGCGGATGCAATTGAAGCGATTTGAAGTAAATATGCGAATGTGGGCGTGATACGGATGTGTATGCACATGAAATAAGATCGGAGTTGATATGCCTTTGACCAGCATGTGATGCCAAGGATGAAAGGCTCAAAAGCACGCTCAAAAGAGAGGGAGGATTGTTGGCCTCGTATTACAGTACCGTATCGCATTTCACGGGCACACAGGGCACACAGGCTCAACAACTGGCTAATTAAAATCGACACGGTTTATTCCCATATCGTTGAATGCTTCTTTGTCCCGATTTAACTTGTATACACGTTTAAAAAATGGGTTTCGTAATTTTTGGCAGTTAGACCGTCACTTGTCTTTTTGCCCGGGGTGGTGACGTCACTGGAATTTTTTTAGCGCCACCCCCGCCATCGTGAATTCTTGAAATTTCATTGTTCGACCAGCAATTGAACGGGTAAGCCGCTTGCTCTAATTGTCCAGCTGCACGTACTGGTCTGTACTACATACGTTTGGTGCACATGAAAGGTCGATGACCCTGACAGGGTGACGTGTCCGTTTCAGACTTGACCTCTTGACGTGCCCTCCCGCCCGCCAGTCAGCAAACCCCGAGTGAGTGAGGCAATGGCGGTCGTTGCGTCTGCGGGCAACGTGGTCAACCTGTGGGACCTGCAGGACAAGACGCACAAGCTCATCAGGACCCAAGAACCGGTCAAGGGTTGCCCCAGTTAGTATTGACAGCTGGTACTTGGTTGTAGACGTACTGTATGTATGGTAAGGTCGGAAGCAAGGTGACGGCACTAACCAGGACATTTTAAAAATTTAGGGCAGCTTCAGACTGGTTAGAGATGTTTTCCTGTTAGCGCCTTGCTTACAGCCATTCCCTGATTGCCATATAATGAGGGTTTACAACCTCTTCCTCGTTGGGATAAACCCTTTGACTTTGCAGTAACTTTGCCAGGAACATGGGCAATACTGGCCAGCATCATCAGTTTTTTGGACACCTAATGACAGCATGGTATCATACTATCAGAGCTGGGCACACTAACAGAAATGTTTAGTTCTGCTAACACTAATTCTGTTAGCAGACCGTGGGCGGCACTGAAACATTTATGATAAACAGCTAGAGCGATTAGGGGGATTCCCACTAACTTTTCTAGCTGTTTAGCATTAGCGATTTAGCGATGTACTATATCGCCCAAAAAGATAGAGACGATTTTGCATTTGACTCAAGTGCAACTTGCACTTGAATCAAATGCCAATCGTCTCTATCTTTTTGAGCGATATAGTACATGGTTTTACTGAGCAAGTTAGCTGTTATCAAAAGTTAGCAGTGCCCACCTCTGCAATACTATCACATTTTTTATTACATGTGTGCATCCCACTTTCCAGTTTAGATTTTCCTGACATTGCAGTAATGAACCGGAGTACCACCAGTATTGTTATAATGCTTATCTGACATATAAAGGGTGTTCCAAGTTCATGCCAGGTTGTTTTTAGTTATCATTAATATTACCCAAAGTACCGTATTTGATGACATATATTTCCCTACCAAAAATGGCTCAAAAAATTGCCCTGCGTCTTATATGCAAAAATACACTAAATACACCTGGATATGAGCTGCTGAAATATATAAGGTGTCTTATATGCCTATGCATCTTATATGCCGTCAAATGTGGTCAAGTGAGGGACCACCCAAAAGTAGTGTTATAAGCGGGAAAATTTACCTCATGAAAATGATCAAGGGACGGGAAAAAAGGGGCATTGAAAGCAGGAGTGCATTATATGTGGGAGCGTTATATCAAGGTTTTACTGGAGTTATTTTTGTGTGTAATGTTGCGCCCTGATCCAGGTGCCCCATTACTCCCAGGTGGTAGAATATAGCAGTTTCAATAGAATAGAGCAAGGGAGACGGAGTGGCGCCGCGGTAACGCGTGCGCCCACGGAAGTTAAGGTCCCGGGTTCAATCCCCACCCGGGGTTCCCACCTTCTTTCGTGCAGAGTTGGGCCATCTCTGGTTTCGTTTCGGGTGGCAATTTCCGATAGACTAAGCCACCCGGGGGAGTTCACAAAATGACCGTATGAGACATTGCACATGCACTTTGCACATCCCCTCCTACTTACCCGTGAAACACACTCAATACTGTCCACAGTATACAAGTTTCACCCAGATGGTGGTAGCCCACCCCCCTGAAAGGGCTCGGTATATATATAGAATAGAGCACCTGCATTGGGGCACAACAAGCTACAAAAAAATAACAGCTTCAAACGAAATTCTATAACCAGTAGGACTACTATACTTTGAACA
>JYFJ02005066.1:1494-27367 GCA_000934665.2 Catajapyx aquilonaris
TGAGGATCCCCCCCCCCCCCCACCCATTATAGGGTGAGTCAACCTGCATCCTCCCGAAGTAATACACAGCTGTGGTACACTACATCATTAAATATTGAATTATGGGAGCCTAGATCACAAAAACATTAACAATATGATGCAAATTATTACTTGCAGAAAACAATTCGAACGGAGTTCAAGGACTGCACAGTCATTACAATAGCTCACAGGCTCAACACTATTATGGACAGCAACAGGTGAGACACACAGATACAATGGGTTCTTTACATAATTATATACTATCATGGTACGGACATTAGGGGGTAATGTGACCATTGACAATTTATTGTCCATACCATTTCCATGCTGATTGTACATGTTTATACCTTTGCTAACTTTTTAACAATATTATTCTCTTCCAGAGTTATGGTGTTAGATAAAGGAAAAATCTGTGAATATGACTCACCATCCAAGCTGCTGGAGAATAGGCAGTCCATGTTTTATAGTATGGCTCGAGATGCTGGTTTAGTTAATTAAAGCCTTTTGTGTCGATCTTTTATGAGTTTTGGCATGCTCATATGCTCTGAGTATGATTTTTTTGAAAATGTTCCACTTCTCAAAATCAGTTGCATTGTTTGGTAGGAGTTATTGCATAGTGTGTGTTGAAAAATTTATGTGCACAAGTACACAAAGTATTATGATAGGAATTTGCACAGGAGAATGCTTTTAAACATTATTTTCATTATATCAGTACAGGTGCTACAAAACTGCTCTCTAACACATACACATGTACACACGCCCAAAACTGGATGTTACTGCCACTGGCAGTCATACCGGTATAGCCTACCGCTTGTAACAACAGTCCTGCATGATTACGTTCCAGAGCCTGCCACAGCTGCATGGCAGACATTTCCATCCTTATGAACTCTTATTAGCATCTGGACAGGTTTCATACTTTGAAATTAAATCTATCTCTTTAAAAATTAGGTAATTTGACCTACCTGGTTGATGCACACAGGCTTCAATTATGACATATGGTTTTGGTGCACTTAAGTGGGATGTTATTGACATGTTTATCCTGTTAACGTTTATGATATGGTGGATCATGTACTTAATTGTACTGAGTAGTAGAAGAATAAATACACATCTACATGAAGATGTATAAATGGACTGAACAATTACTGTTATTGAAATAAAAACAATGCATTCCATGCTGATTATTTTGAAAACTGTGACGAAATCAACAGTGGCCTCTCATTGTATAATAATAATTATTGATTTGCACACTGCAGGAATTTCAGCGTATTGTCGTGCAGTATATTCAGAATAAAATTTTTACGAGTTGTAGAGAAAGTGGATGTTTCAAGAGATTGGCAGCTTTGACTTGTAGGTACAGTTGCCTTCATAAGTATCTTTCCACACCTGAAATAGTTTCTTCCACTTTTTACATGCAGCCCACATGTAGAACAGGTACTATCGGGTTCAAATACTTTTGGCCACTTTATCCTGGTCTTGAAGCAACCCTTCACACAGACCCCATGTTAAGGAGGTGTGTGTGTGTGTGTGTGTGTGTGTGTGTGTGAAGGGTTGCTTCAAGACCAGGATAAAGTGGCCAAAAGTATTTGAACCCAATAGCGCATTCTTGTGCAGAAATAAGGGTTGAGAAGGCATTGACAGGGGAGGGCAGAGCAGAGCAGGTGATGGGGGGCGGGGGGTTCAAATTTGTGTTTGCGAACTTTATGAATGCCCCTCGTATTTCAACATGAAGTGCAATTATACCAGGCACTCACTTGTCAGTGTCACATGAGGTTGGCTACATCAGATGTCAAGACATGCTCGAGACATGAGCAAGACCAGTGCAACATTACTAGCACGAATGTCAGGATACGCTGCATGAATAAGATCAGGTGCAGGTAGAAGGAAAGTCATAGGACCACTATAATCATAGGACCACAAATAATTTTATTGTTCAAGTGTCCATACCAATTATGTAATTATATACTACTTGCACTTTTAAATTTGGTATATCTAGATAATCTACTATCTATCAATGGTGAAATTTAATACACTGTGTTATCACTAAGAAGAAGGGGTCATGTCCCTCATCTTCTACTCAGCGGGCAGAGTAGGGTCTGGCACACGCAGCTTAAAGTCCTCAGGTAGCTCATCCTCTGAGTGGACCCTGTCGGAGAAATACACCCTGCGGATGCGGCAGTTAGCATGAATCTTGACTCGCACGGTCTCGATGAACTTTGTTCCAAAGGCTCGCTTAGTCAGGTCTCGAAGGTTGATCTGGATATGGTTCCAGCCTTCGACCAAGTGTAGTGGCAGGATGCAGATAAATGGCTGCACCGTGGTTCGTAAGTGGTAGTTACAAACTTGGATGAGCCTGTACAAGTTCTTGTCATCCTGGACCTATGGAGAGTGGGGTCATAGATATGACTAGTGATAATAAACACTGCCTATCTTGAAAAAATTGGTTAGTGTTTGCTATCATTCGGGGAAGTTACATCAAATGCAATTTATTGTTTTATGTAACAATACCTCATTGCCATGGCAGCGCAATTCCAGACCAAAGAGTTCTGCTATAATGTACAGGGTGAATCTGATCCCCACCGACAGCCATGTACCAATGGCATAATGGGCACCAGGGGATCAATTAATGTAGAGGAGTCATCATGTCTAGGCCACCTCATTACGGAGATGAACGATCATTTGCGAAGTAGCGATTGCGCTTAAGCGTTATTGTCAAATAGCCGTGCATCTAGGGGGGACTGCATTCTCAGAGCCCTTAGTGACTAACCCAATCGCAGTTTACTTGTCGCCCAATGACAGTAGCTGCTACTGTGCCCTGCGATGCGATTGGTGGCTGAAGGTTTACATACCTGCCAGGATACTTTGTACTACATGTTTGAAGGCAATTATCCCCGTATAATGAGGCAGCCTAGACATGATGACTCCTCTACATTAATTGATCCCATGGTGCCCATTATGCCATTGGTACATGGCTGTCAGTGGGGATCGGATTCACCCTGTATATAATTATATATACCTAGAGAGAGTGGCAACCCTGTTCCCCTTGCGCAAGGAAACGGGGTTGTGGCTTCTGCACAAGAAGGGAGATCCAGACAGAAGTGGGGCTTGTTCATGTCAAGTTTGGACCCGATTGTGCTTAGCTTTTGAACTACCCTGTCACCGTCACCAGTATACTGGTGACGGTGACAGGGTAGTTCAAAAGGACCGCATCCTGGTGCACAGCCCTAAGCCATGCCATCGAAGTTAGAACAGCACTTTTGGTTGAAGATAGAGGTGGCGAGATGCCATGACAATGCCCAGTACTACCACGACTTGGAACACCATATGAGACCAGCGATACGACGCAAGCGACCAAATTTCCTGAACACCAGCCCCATGACCAGCCCTATCGCGTTGCCATGTCGCAGCTGCAGTGACAGAATTATTGCACGTTGGCAATGGGAAACACTTCAGCACCCTCCTTACTCTCCAGACATGACCCCTTGCGATTTTGATTATTAATTTTTGTTCACAAAAATGAAGGAACCAGTGCAAGAAACGTATCCAGAAAGCAATAGTACACGCTTTAGGGCGAGTGATTGCAGGTACCAACAAACATCACTCTGCTGACGTGCCATTACTGCGACAGGCGAGGATCCGTTGTGAAAATTCACAATTTAATGCATTCAACCACAATAATAATGGAATGCAGGAATGCTACGGCACCACTTGTATGAAAGACAATGTTCTGATACTAGTAAACTGAAATAGGCTACAGGTTTTTTTTGTTGTTGTATTACCCCATGATAGGGTCATGGGCCCTTATTGGGGGGAAGGGGAGATTCCCAAGGGAGGTCACTCTTAATCGGCTACAGGTTTCACTGCTGTGTCTAGAACTGAAGCAATTCTCCTGGCAGAAATATTTCTGACCAAATTACGCACCAGGACCTCAAACATGAAGTAAATGTTGAGGTTCTTGACTATCAGGCCCAAGATGGGCAGCTCGAGTCCGAGGATGTCACGGGGGTCTGGCGGGGATGTGATGAAGGTGGTGTAGACGCTGGGGCCCACCACTTCTAGCACCAGAGACTGTAGGTCTTTGTCGGTCATGAACCTGATCTGCCCAGCGCACATCTGCAGGGATCGTAAGAACGGGATTTTAGTCTTGGTAAAAACTACACTCTATTGAAGCTGATATTGCATTGCCTTCTTCCACTAAGCTCGACCCGCCCTTCAATCTGTCCTGCTCTCACCTGCTTTTCCCAGAGATTGAGTGCCTTCCTGCCCACGGGGTACAGCATGGACAGGAATCCAGGTTTGTTGTACATGTTCCTGAGCATGGCTGGAGTTCCTCTGGACTGGACGACTTCCAAGAAAGGCGTCTGATGGTGCGGTACCTTCCTCTCGAGCTGTGTTTTGCCCCTTACGTTCGTCTATTCACTTGGTGGGGTTGGGGAGGTCTACTAGAGTTCTGGAAAAGACTACGACGTACACCCTGTGGTCTACAGACTGAGCTTTCCACACTGTTATTGTAAACATTTGCACAGATCTCCTTGGAAACCACACGGCGACAATATTCGATACGAACCACCCACCTGTGTTTATTAATTAACTGCCATGCGACACGGTGGCCGAGTGGTTAGCGCCGTAGCCTTCCACCTCTAAGGTCCCGAGTTCGATCCCCGGGTCGGACGGAGGATACTTATGTGGATAGAGTTTCGATGGGTTCTCTCCGTGTTCGCGTGGGTTTTCTCGGGGTTCTCCCGTTTCCTCCCACTATCAAAATCCATCACATTACAGGCAAATGATTAAAGTCGGTTATTCAAAAGATGATCCCCTAAGAGGCCCAAGGGGCCTATCACGGGGTATCCATTATTATTATTATTATTATTATTATTATTATTATTATTATTATTATTATAATTATTATATTATTATTATTAATTAACTGCCATAAATGAGCAGCCTTCAGAAGAGCCTTGGAAATCCTCTGTACACGGACTGTATTGCATTACAGATAATTGCAATTAAAAGCGGAAGAGCGAAAGAAATCGGTCGTATTAAATATGTATAAGGTGACTAAGGTCCTTGAGTTACAATGGCAACAATGACTTTCAACACAGTAATCCAATGGTTGAAAGGCTGTGGTGACTTCAGTCCACTGTCAGGCCATGTTTGTACATTACAAGTACTGTACAGTACCCTTCATAAAGAATGGTATGACTCTATATCAGTGGTTCCCAACCTTTTTCGAGTCGTGAACCCCTTTTATGAGAGTCAAGTAACCTGCGAGCCCCCCNNNNCCCCCCCCCCCCCTCCTCGAGGATTAGTAGAAGATTAGTGTAGTGTGGGCATACACTGTATTAAAATTTGTTTTAAAAAACCTTTGTGGTGAAATCTCATATAAAATTTATTGCAAGTAAAAATAACTGAGGCCACCATGCGACCCTCAAGGAGGTTGTGACCCACAGGTTTGGAACCACTGCTCTATATGACGAAATGTTTAGCCTGTTCTCAACCCTTGGGTCGCCAGCATGTTTTTAGGGGTCATGAGGAAGTCCAGGAAAAGGGAATCGGAATAAAATAAAAAAGCGAAGAAAAAAACAAAGCAAAGTAGGAAAATTTTAGGGGGAAATTCACATCAAATATGTAAGCATTGCACCTGGTTGAACATTTTGGCAATTAAATTTTTTTTTAATGGGGATGGGTCGTACGAGTCACCAGAGGTCCAGAAAAGGTTGTCCATAGGATTTCATCAAAATAAGGTTTGGAATAATGCTGGATCATCAGGATGAACATTTCGTCCATAGAGTCGTTCCATTCTTTATGAACAAGACTGTACACTACCTTCTACTGATATCTTCCAGGATTTCTGAGAATCCTTTATCTTTTTATTACCAATAGTCACCATACTTTGCTCATGATAATACAGTACCTGGTGGCAAAGGGTGTGGCTGGAAAAATCTTCAAGGATGTACTGGAAACATTGCCATGGGAAAAAAGTGGACTGCCCTATTCAAACACACACTGCTGGGTACTCCCTCAGACCTTATTCTCCAAAATGTGAAGCAACACCCTTGGGGTCAGTTCAGTGGTAGAGACCAAAATGTCAAGTCACCTGAAAAGGTGATCTTGGACAAATGGAAGTTTTCATTCTTCCATTTCAGTTTGGACAAGTTTCCGAGAAGATGGACCTCTTAGACTCTCTCTGTGACTTAGAGAAATATTTATTTATTTATTTATTTATTTATTTATTTATTTATTTATTTATTTATTTATTTATTTTGTTTACCCCGTGATAGAGCAGTGCTTTCTTGGGGGCATACTTAGAGAAATAAAAATATATATTGGTCTTATGACTTGTGTTTCAGCTTCATGTCATGAACTTATCTTGTATGATGTCTCTCATACTGTGTGTATCAGAACTTGGCTACCAATCATATAATGGAAATGTCAAACACTCCTCTAACAATAATGGATAACAATCATCACAGCCTTACACCTCGGAAGTCCCAAGTTCAATCCCAGGGTTCGACAGAACACACTCTCTCATGTGCGTCTTTCGAGAAGCTCTCTCTCGGTGTTGAAATGGGTCTTCTTGGCATTCTACCATTTCCTCCCACAGTCCAAAAACTTCTCTTCCCCTCTCACCCTCCCTTATGCCAGATAGCCTTAGTTGTTTGGCTCCCCAGTCAACCAACCATATTGATATATAGCAGTGCTACCCCGAACTTAATATTTGGGGTCACGAGAATGGGTAACAAATTATTTTCACAAAATGATTCTAACTCTCTTGAAAATTATGCCCATAAGGTAAGTTACAGAACAATTCAGATATTCAACAATATTTATCAGTTATTTTCATTTCACTGTTTACCTGTATTCTCATGTTGAGGGATCAAAATGTGCACATATAGGGGGTCACAAATTTTACGGGACAATTTTTTGGGGTCGCCAATGAAAAAGATTGGGAGGCACTGATCTATAGGACACAAATTGTATTTTTGTAAATCTACAACACACTGTAATGTACCCTTTGCTGTTCAGACATGAACTATCTGGGGGTACCCTTCCGTAACAGGAGACCCCCTCACGTTTACCTATCCTAGGTGTATATCTGCTGAAGGATAGGCATGAATCTGCTGAAGGATAGGTGTGTATTCACCAGGAAGGAAGGTTAGGTCATGCAGTAGGTTGGTGCAGCCATGCCCCTATCCCTGCCACATTCAGTCTGCCATTATGAAATCCTATCGGGCCCTATACAACCATCATCATCAGGTAAAGTCTATGGAAACCAAAGACACTCGAGTTCTGACAGCTGTATAATGCCATATGGCTGTCTTGCATTTTTTTGACATATACAGCTGAATCCAGATATAACAGCCTCTTGGCTATAACGAACTTTCGGTTATAACAGACTCAAAAGGCTGGTCCCGGCAAACTTCTAGCAGGCCCTGTGTATTTAGACTCCTGATATAATAGCTACGCTATTTTTTAACCTCGCTAACAGACCATTTCTTGGCCTCTCAGCAGGAAAATATGCTGCTTTTGATTACTCAGCTTCCTTTCCCATGCGAGGAAGGGACTGCATACTGGAGATGGGGTCATTTTCCTACCCGTCACTTATATCCTCCTGAGACCTGGTGTTGTCATATGTCACCTGGTGAAGTACATTTAGGCCTGATGATTCATAGTGAGCCAGAAATACAGGCTTTTCAGTCTTCACTAGCATTAAGCAGGTGCAGTCAAATCTTTGCATTCCATTATGTCAAAATATTTTTTTGACTTAATGGATTTCTCCTGTATGCCCATAATAGGTTGCATTTTTTCTATTTTGTAGGCAAGTAAGTGAGTATACTGGATATTCAGGAAGGATTTTTAGCCTTTGATGTTCCCCTCAAATATTGGATGCATTGTTGCTCCGTCCCCAGTATTGCGGAGAGGAGGATTTTCGCAATCATTGTCCAGGATAGCTCTTTAACAGGTCAAGCTTGGAAACATTGGGCAGCAGGGAGAGGAATGTGGTAGAGGAGGAGCAGTTTGTTTGAAACAGAAAATCAGGGAATAGAGCAATTATCAGAGCTGGGTGGAAAACACCTTCGCTCCTCTCCAGACCATGTTCGCAACATGGAACAAGTAGAGAGACTAAGAACACCCCCATTGAGACAAACCTTTTGCAGACTATGTAAATGGTAGAGACTATTAAAAAGCTTGCAAGAATTGATACTGCAATACCAAAAATCTGAAGCTGACCCCAAAAGTAAGGCACATATCTGGTTAAATCCTGTTTATTGAACAAACCAAACAGGAATGAACTATACTCTTCCATTGGACATTACAAAATCCTCTTGTTTGCTGAATGAATCAATGAGAAAAGCATAATCCTCTCCTGCTGGGCATTACAAAAGCGCACTGATGTATTCTATTTAGACTATTTGAATTGTGCGCAGGCTTAAGAGCCTTCAGTCTTAACTTCCAGAATATCGCCTTGGGAAGTCAGATTTAGGGCTGCTTGAGGTGATCGGCATGGCCCGTGGCTCCCCGTCCACCAAGACGTAAGGCCCAGTGTAGTAGCGGAAGAAGATGGACCCACCCCTCTTTAGCTGATTGATGTTAGCCAGGTGGGTGTAGCAGCTGGTAGACGAGGGGAAGCTCATCATGTAAGGAGGACGGCTTACAGCCAGGCTGCAATAGGAAAAGACAACATTATTTCTTGCAAGAAAAGAATACCTCTATGTTTTTGGCATTTAGTGTTCACCACTAACAATAAGTGTTTACAATCTACAGGATGCAGTAAAAGCAAGGCAACCTTGATGAATTAAATAAAAGCTTTAAGGGGGGCATGGTAGCCTAGTGGCTTATGCTACTGGCTAGCCAAGCGGGAGGGCCGGGGTTCAAATCCCATCCCTGTCCCCTCTGCTTGGTCGGGTCTTTTTCCGCTTTTCACCCGACATGTCCGGGCAGACTCTCACTCCCTACTCTGCCCAGGGCCAGGAGAAAAGGTCTGATGCTCTGAGGGTCTGCAATGACTAGAAACTATTTAAGAGTGCCCTCCCTTGGGAACCTCCCCTTCCCCACACGCCCATGGAGCAGGGCGTTGCGACGAAAACATAAGTGTGTATGGGAAAATAAATAAATAAATAAAGGTCCGTGCAATACCAAGAAGGTCAGTACTACCCAATATTATTACTATTATATTATTATTAATAAAGGCTTTAATATAAGTGTTCAAGTAATTGACCTTTGAGATTCCACATAGAAGGCAGGATGATACCTGCAATACAAATGCCTGTATGTGCCATTGACCGTCATCTTGCATTTTTAAGCACGCATCTTAAATGATGCAAAGAAAAAAAAGAGTAGGCTATGTTTCTATTTTTGTCCACATTTCTCATTAGTCTCTCAAACTTCATAGGTTTTAAGTTAATTAATCAGAGCGACATTTATCCTCCTGCTCACCACAAGAACTTCTACCGTATTACCTCTCATATTGCGGCATGCCGGTGTCGGTGAGGTCGACCAGTTTTTTAAAATGCTTGATCTGGTGGCTATACCGGCATGCCGGTATAAGGCGAGGTTTTCACATATGTTACATTATCCTTTCTGAACTGGACATTTGCCTGAAAAGCAAAATTCACGTAAAGGCTATCAAAAAGGCTCATTTTCTGGCAATAATCTCTCTTTAAACAGTATGTTGGAGCAGGGGACCCTGTCAAAGCAGGCTGACGATGGGATTGGTCACACAATCTACCTTTTTTATATGCACTGTGCAACAGAAGTTGCATATTCTCACAGCCTGTACACTCGCCCATTTTCAATGTAACATTATTTTCGTATGGTACCAGATGCATTACAAAATATTTGGCAAGGATCAAAATTACGGAAATCTACCTCGATTATTGCAACATGCCGGCCACCCCCGGGTTATACCAGCATGCTGGTCGACCTCGTTTTATACCGGTGTGCCGCAATATGAGAGGTAATACGGTACTTATTCACACATTTCCACATTCTGTGCCCATGCCTGAACTGTTGGTTCCGATATTTTATTCATTCCATGTTTGATGCTTTGCCGTGATCAACAGCCACAATCCTTAAGTAAACTTTGGCCATCACTTTCCCTTCATTGGCCAAGGCATGCCAACTCCAGTTTCTTACAAGCCATGATTGTACCAGGAAGTGTCACCTTTACTCTCAACACATTACTTCTGCAAGCCTGTTTATTTTCATGTGCATAGCTTCCTTGCTTCATGCCCCTCATACCTCAAGGGGAAGAATACCTTGGGTGACCAAGGATGCAAAGTCCAGTTAATTTTAAAATCCAGATTTCTTAGTTGGGATCTAAGTATGCAAAAACTGAGTTACACTTTTCATCTAATATTATTAGGAACACACTCACAAAATATTATTACATGTACAATATGAGCTGAAACTGATCATGGAAAATATCCTCTAATCATATCCAGAAGTTTCTGCCCAGAAAAATGGCCTCATGATATAAAGAAACAGTCAACGTATGCACTATCTCCCCTTCCCCCACATCCCACGTGCAACCATACACGAAGCCAGTACAAAATCATGACTTTGGAATTTGAGTTGGTATGTGCACAGCTGGAAACCCCATTATAATCCAGGAGCGGATGTGACAATGACTCAGCCTGGCTCAAATGAACAAAGATCATCCTGTCCCAGGCACCAGAGCGAGATAAGAGCGTAAAAAATACATGAACACGTCAGAGAAAACATCTCAAGCTGCAGAGCAATGCGCAGGGGCGGCCACGCAGACAACAGGAATTCTCCAGTTCGACACGTATGCTCAACAAGTGCTCTTGGCCCCAGCAGTTCTGGTGGGCTACTGATAGTAAGTTATAGTGATTTTTCCAATTTATTTAATGCTTAACATTTACTTGTAGCACGGTGGTTTTTGACATGTACCGTATTTCATGACATATCAAACGTTATGGGCATAGAAGATGTGCCCCCATTTCAGCATGGCATATTCAGGAAAAATAGGGTAGGGTAGGGTAGAATTTATAGAGATTGGTTAACTTACACGGGAAGTTAGTTGTTAGTCGTCATCTACACACAAATTTTGGGACTGACTAGCGGAAAAGATGTCCGACCAGTCCGCTGATTTTCGCCATATGACTGGTATCACAGCTTTTGGACCTTGTGCGCTTGAAAAATCAGCGGTTACGGGCCTACCTGACCTGGAACACTTTCCTGACACTACTGCAGGGCAAGAAATTTCGGAATAAACACAGGTTTGCTTATTAAATGGCATAGACTATCCCTACTGCACACTGGCGGAATAACTGCTGTCATAAAGTGACGAAGATCTAACCATCGGGCGGGGCTTCCATGACTGACAGGCTGTGCTTTTACTGTAGTAGGCCTGGCACGCCAGATGACAGGGGAAAGCTTCTTGCATTTTTTTCTTAGCCGACCATGTGCCGAATTCTCTTCCTTCCACAGCACCATTTAATCAGGGAGTGGGGAGCTCGTCTGGTGGAAAGGGGGAATGGGTGGCAAAACTCGTGTGGCTGGTAGAAATGACCATCTGAGGTAAAATTAGCCTATGGTGGGCCTCAACTTCACATATAAGACGCAGGCCAATTTTTAAAGGCATTTTTGTGGGGGGGGAAAGGCTGATCATTCCTACGCGATGAAGTGGCAGGAGTTGGGGTGGAGGTATGGCGGGCAGTTCAGAGAGCGCGTCCAAATGGGTGGGTGTTTCGGTATGACTTTTTCCCGTGTACTGTGGCCCCGCCAGGGCAAGGTCCGTTAATTAGCCCAATACTTTTAGTTAATTGCAAAGCATCAGCAGAGCTGGGCACTTATTGTGGGTTATGTAACTGCAAAAATTACTGTATGATTTACGGTGCCACAGGCAAACAAACATTATTATGACTTTACCATGGCGGGATGCACTTGGGCATTACATGCATTCGGTCCACCCATTCGGATGCACTCTCTGAACTCTGAACCCTGACTCCCGCCACTTCATCACGTAGAAAAGATCTTCCGAAAAAAGTGTCTTATATGCAGTCAAATGCAGTAATTAGGAATATGTGATACCAATATGGTTAGGGTGTGGTCTGAGATTCTGCAAGATTCCTATGACAAGACACTGCAGATTCTCATGTACCTGTCCAGGTAAACCAAGCTTGCATCAAATGTGGCTGAGATGCAGGACCACTTTGGTACAAGCTTGGTAATACCTGGTAGGATACCAGCAACAAGTGAAGATTATTGGAGATTACACTTGCTTCTCAGGTTCTCCAGTTATTGGCAAACCTGACAATATGAACTGGTTTGGCAATCTCTATAGAACCTGAGGGGACAGTTTGCAACCTCTTAAGGTCTAAACTCATATCGACTTGAAACTACGACTTGTGCGTCAAAATCGTACTTTTGCGTGTGCGTTTCCATGGCCTTGTTTGCGTCGGAAAGAGGGCTGTTTCCATATCGACTTGTGCGTCAAATTCGAACTTGTGCGTCAAAGTCAAACTTATGCGTGTTCGAATCCATCCCGCCGCGCCGGCTGCGTATGCAATTCCATCCCCGAGGGCACATGCGCAGTGTGTCGTGCAGTACGATAATCGAACAGTGCCAACAATCGAATGTCAACAATTACATTGACCACGTTCCAGTTTCGTACCTCTAGCGGCATGATGTCAAAATGGCGGCGAAATGCTATCATTCGCGGGAGTCACATATTACTTGCCCCAACCTGCTTGTCCTCATCTGGTGGTCTGGCCCCCGGGCAGATCATCCTAAGATTTTTTTTTAAAGTGAGGAGTGACTTGCCCTTCCCTTTCCATGTGATTGCGACTTGCGCAATGGTCATTATTACCTGCCCATTGTGAATGGGCCCTTCTCTAGCACGTCTGGTGGTCTGGATACAGGGCAGACTAGCCAGGGATTTTTTGAGGAGTGAAGAGGAACTACTATTTGGCTATTTGCTTTTCATTAGATTCTTTTTTAAATGTTTAATGTAACTTTCCTTGGTCATGACACTATATGTAACACTTTTCTTGTCCATGGAATTTCATTGGTATTTCCATTAGGTCACTCGTAACTCACAACAATGCGCATTCATTTTGTCTGAACATAATTTTTGACCTCGGGGCAGTCAAAAAACCATATTTCTCAAAATAGTTGGGCCATTCCGAATGAAGAGAGTGCATAAATGTTGTTCGACCATTTCGGAATTCGCAGGAAAAAAATCACGGCAGTACAGAACTATGACATAACGCTGCACATCAAGTTTCAGCCATATTGCGAAATACCGTGGCGCCCCCGAGATTTTGGAAGGAGGTGAAAATGGGGCCTTTTTAGGAGAATTTTTATTCATTGGTGGAAGTGGTCAGAACTTAAGAAACGTATACAAAGGAGGAAGACGAGGAAAACGCAACTTTGTAATATTGTTGGCTTTTCAGTGAAAATGTAACTAGAAAAACGTATGCAGCATTCCATTGGTCATATACTCAACCTACTCTACCTTTGTCCCTTTTAAAAGTCATTGCTTTGGCTCCTTCCTAATAAACGAAACAAATAAACCACGTGTCCGAGAATTTTGCCCCCGACAATATACGTATTATAGGGATGTATTTGCATAACATCAGTCACATTTGGTGATGTCCCGGGTCCAGACCACCAGACGTGCTAGAGCAGAGGCCATGAACAATGGGAAGGTATATGAGAAAGTAGCACTAGATTCACAAATCGCTCAAGGAGCAGTCTGCCACAGTGCCACGGGGCCGATTCACTTTGGGCATATGGCAAGGGAAGGGCAGGTTCCTCCTCACTCCAAGATGATCTGCAGCCAGTGGTGTGTAGTGGGGGGGGGGGGGGNTTTTTTTTGCCTACGGCGGACTTTCCCTTTCCCCCCAAAGGAACTTTCTGGGTGCGCCACAGTTTCGTCTGCTTCGTATTGTTCCGGGCTCCATTCATGAACGTGATACATTATTGTATACAGAAGAGGCACAAGGAACAGTGACCATTGTTGGGTTACCCCTGCTGACATGGTGTGCCAAGAAATGAGCTGCAGAAGAGACTTTGGTGTACGACTACTTCCCCGATGTCGAAAGGAGGGGGGGGGGGCAATTCTCTCCCTTTGCCCCCCCCCTCCCCCCTGCGAAAAACTCATGGTACGCCACTGTCTGCAGCCTCTTGGTCAGATCACCAGATGCGGACAAGCAGGGGCCATCCACAATGGGCAGGCAATTCGAGACTCCAGTGGATGATAGCATTTCGTCGCTCTTTGACAGCCAGCCAAATTTTCGCCTCTACAGGGGGGAAACTTGACAGTGGTCAATTTGCAGGGGTGCCAAAAGAAGGGGACAGTGGGCGTGGCAAGCAGGGGAGACCCACGTGACCACACACGAGGACTGTGATTGGTTACCGCTCGTGCTTGTGGCATGTGCTTGCGCATATGATCTACCTGGAATAGATCGACGACGCACGCACAAGGCGGCATGCGGGCGGTGAATGTCAACACGAACCCACAATGCGTAGCAATGGTGTCGAATCGAATTGTTGAATATCGATCGACCTGGGGCCCACACGCACCAGGGTGCCAACAGTTGCGTGCGGTGAATGGCAACCACGGTCAACCAATGTCAACAAGAGGCCTACACGCATGCAGAAACGGCGTTCCAAAGCACGCAAAAGTACGAATTTCGCGCACAAGTCCGACTTCGACGCACAAGTCGTAGTTGCAAGTCGATATTAGTTTAGACCTTTAGTCGTTCCTCATTATCGGCGTAGCAATAAAGTACACTTCTGATCCCATTTATGTTTGTAGGCTCCTGGCAGTTTAGTTATAACGAGTGCCCCCATTTATTTACCGCTCAACATGCACTTGTGACAATTGTGGTCACTGGCATGTAATTAGGCACACTTGATTCCAATGCAGACATTCCTTGCTAATATGACAGATTTGGTTCCAGTCCACCCCATGAAGTGATTATCTCCATAAAGATAATGACATATTTTTTTCACTTGCCGGGACAAATTAAAACCTTACAAGGATGTTTACACTATCCTATAATGCTATAAAGCAGTGGTTTCCAACCTTTTACCAACTGCAACCCCCTAAACATGTTTCCACAAATGTGCGACCCCCCCCCCCTCCTCCCCCGGCCCCTTCTACAACTGCCCCCTTTCCAGAAACATACACTGTGTACGGCCACAAAAATTGTTCAATTGAAACAGAAATTGTAAAAAAAAAGTTGAACCACGGCTCAAACCCCCAGTTGGAAACCACTGCTAAAAAGGATGATTCACTAGGAAGCTGGCCCAGCTAAATGCACATAATTTTCCAAGTGGCATACTGAAACAGGGAGATTTCACATCAAAATAATGTACTAAACTAAATGCACATAAAACAGTTCTCTCACTGACAGTGTTTGCTTCATGTGGCCACAAGTCATCAACAGTTAATGGTGTGGCTTACTGGTACCCAGTCATCTCATATTTTGATGCGCCTTGTTTCTTTCAGGCGGTAGTGCTGTACTCTTTCCCTGGGTAAGCAGCATGAATTACATGGTTGCTGAGGGTGCATTTCTTGTGGAAACATATTGGATGACAAAATCATTTCATTAAAAAAAAAAAAATCTACCCAGTGTTGGGATGGGTGGAATACCACCAATTTTTCTTACAAATTTTCTTTTGCATTTTTCTTTCTGGTGCAGGTATCAGGATAGGGATTTGTGAGGAGGGGACACTGGTGCAAGTGCGTTGTCTTTATGTTGGGGGTCAGGTTAAATTCATTTAATATCTGCCATCTGGAGTTTGTTGTGCAATTCAGCTGACGGCCCCCTAGCATGTGAGATTCAAATCTGTCATGCTTCAAATTTCTTCACTGATTTCCAAATGTACTGCTTGCTAGGGGGGCGGGCACCGAATCACACAGAGAACTCATATTGGCAGATCTTAAATGATTTCATAATCCAATACGTTTTCACCAGGAACACTCTCTCAGAAACCATGTAAGTCACGCTACTTTAATGTGGAAAGAGAACAGCACTACTGCTTGAGACAAGCACAGTACTTCAACTGACGAGAGGTTAGGCTCCAGTAGACCATGTCCATTAACCAGTGATGACTCATGAGCTACATGACACAAACCTTCCCGGCAAAGGAAATGTTTCAGGTACAACTGGACATGAAATTGATGTTTCCATGTATCACTAGGTAAACTACTCATACTTACCTGGGCCAACTACATAGTGAATCACCCTATATCAAGTTTGCTATAATGCTAGGCGGCAAAAAAAATCCCAATAGTAACAAAATGGCACCCCTTGACTTGGATGCAGTTGATGTATCATTACAGGTCCATGGGAGCAAGGAAAGTGTCAAAAATAATTAATATTACTTTAATTTAAATTGCCACAAAGGGAAGTGCTGTAAATTGAGGTATGCTTGATTAGGGTGTGATCTGAGACTTGGCAAGAATCCAATAAGACACTTCAAATTACTATGTACCTGTCCAGGTGAACCATGCATGTATCAAATGCGGCTGAGATGCAAGACCCTTTTGGTACAAGCTTGGTAACACCTGGTAGGATACCAGCAGCAAGTGAAGATTATCAGAGATGACGCTTGCTTCTCAGGTTCTCCAGTTCGTGGCAAACCGGACAATATGAACTGGCTTGGCACAATCTGCTGAACCTGAGAGGTAAGTGCACTGAAGTTTGCAACCCCTCACTGATTCCCCATTACAGACTTAGCAGGCAAGTACACTTCTGATCCCAGTTGTCTCTGGGTTACTGGTAGTAATTTAGAGTGAGTGTGCCGATTCATTTACTGCTCAACATTTACTTGTGGCATTTGTGGTGTTTGACATGTAATTAGGCATATATGATGCTAATGTGGTCAGGATGTGATCCGAGATTTTGCAAGACTCCTAAGACAAGACACTTCAGATTTTGAAGTACCTGTCCAGGTGAACTAAGCATGTATCAAAAATGTGGCTGAGATGCAAGACCACTTTGGTACAAGCTTAGTAAAACCTGGTAGGATACAGCAGCAAGTGAAGATTATTGGAGATTATGCTTGCTTCTCAGGTTCGGCAGGTCGTGGCAAACTGGATAATATTAACTGGGTTGGCACAATCTGCAGAACCTGAGAGGAAAGTGCACTGAAGTTTGCAACCCCTCATTGATTCCCCATTACAGACTTAGCAGGCAAGTACACTTCTGATCCCAGTTATGTTTCTGGGTTACTGGTAGTAATTTAGAGTGAGTGTGCCAATTTATTTACCACTCAACATTTACCTGTGGAATTTGTGGTGTTTGACATGTAATTAGGCATATATGATGCTAATGTGGTTAGGGTGTGATCTCAGATTCTGCAAGACTCCTACGACAAGACACTTCAGATTCCTATGTACCTGTCCAGGTGAACCATGCGGGTATCAAATGAGGCGGAGCTACAAGACCCCTTTGGCACAAGTTTGGTAATACCTGGCAGGAAACCAGCAGCAAGTGATATTGGAGATGACCCTTCAGCTTCTCAGGTTCTCCAGTTCGTGGCAAACCTGATAATATGAACTGGCTTGGCACAACCCGGTGAACTTGAGAGGAAAGTGCACTGAAGTTTGCAACCCCTCACTGATTCCCCATTACAGGCTTAGCATGCAAGTACACTTCTGATCCCATTTATGGTTCTGGATTACTGGTAGTAATTTTCAGTGGAACCTTGTACTTTGAACTACACTAATTTTGAACGTTTGAGAGTTCGAATACAAAGGAATTCAAGCTAGAGTTTCAATAATGCTTCTAAATTCAAACTGCTTGAATAGTGAAAAAACACTCTTGCTCCTTAAACACCATCTGTTGTGCATCTAAGTCTTCCTTTGCTCTCGCTGTGAAAGCATCTCTTGCATAATGCATGTGTCCTTTTAGTGCTTTTTTCACTTTATTTACAATATTTATGTATTTTATTTATATTGTTTTCAAATTTTAAATTTATTCTTCAGGGCTTTTAGTTTTGTTATTTGTAGGCTACCTGAAATTATGTGTATTTGCTCTTGAAGTTTATTGAGATGGGTACTGTTTAGGGTCTGGGATTGGATTAATCCACTTTCCATTATTCCTAATGAGGAAAATTGGAATTTGTACAATTCAGAGTTCAACTGGCCTCCTGAAAAGAATTAGTTTGAAGTACAAGGTACCATTGTATAGCCAGTGTGTCAATTTATTTATTGCTCAATATTTACTTGTGGCATATGTGATGCAAATATGGTTAGGGTGTGATCTGAGACTCTGCATGATTCCTGTGACAAGACTTCAGAATCTGATGTACCTGTCCAGGTGAACCCAGCATGTATCAAATGTCGTTGAGATGTAAGACCACTTTGGTACAAGCTTGGTAATACCTGGTAGGATACAAGCAGCATGTGAAGATTATCAAAGATGACTTATTGCGCATCTCAGGTTCTTCAGTTTGTGGCAAACCTGATAGTATGAACTGGTTTGGCACTTCCTGATGAAACTGAGGAGAATTGCACTGACGTTTACAACGCCTCAGCCACAGTTAAGTAATTCCAAATTATGTGTAGCAGGCAAGTACACTTCTGATTACATTTGTATGTGTGGGCTGTGGGAGTAAGTTACATTTACTGCTGAACACGTACTTGAAGACTTTGGGGGGAAGGGGGNGGGGGGGGACTATCAAGGGTACTGTAAGTGTTGTAAATGGATTTGCTGAATGAAACTTGGCACAATAATAGGGTAAGGGGTCCAAATTTCGACATCCTTACGTCGTTTTCCTCTTGTTAGAAAATGGTTGAACGCAGCAATGTAAGGAAAGTGAATGTTAATAATACATTGAACATTTACCTACTAGGTCCCGCAATGAAAATTTTATAACAATTTATAGGAAAAAGCACAAAATTGAAAAAGTGAAAACACCAATTTTTTCAGTTTCAAAAAAAGTGTTCCTAATTTTGGAACCTGCATTTTAATGGGAGGACAGGTGTACAAAAAATACATTTCTAAATTTTGGTATGATTACAATCATACCACACATAATAATTTTTTACAATTGATTGGTATCACCTAGATGAAAATATCTTTCACCGTAGCCTTCGGAAATGTTCGTAGATTATAATTATGTGCATCTGTATTTACGCCACCCGCGTGATATATTTAATGGAATAACGTCACACGTCAAAGTCTCATCACTGTAAACGAGTTGTAAACAAACACTTACTGCACGAATGTAAATAGACATAACTCCCTGCTGAATTTTTCCCGGTAAGTGGACCGTTCAGCGGAAAACCACCAAAAACATCCCGATTTACTATAAATCTTAATGACACTGTTCTACAAACAAAGTATTTTTCTTTTTTCTGAAGATCTGAATAGTGATTCATATGGTAATTTTCGCTCTGAATCAGAATCTTAGCTCAGAATGTTTCTGTCAGGTACAGTCTTTGAGATATATCGTTTTAACACTTGGAAAGGCTCGGGGGGCTGACAATTCGGCCTTTTTGTATATTTTTTCGGTTAGTGGAAGAGCTCAAAATTCAAAAACATATACATGTCAAATGAAACAGGAACACGACGACAATGCGCCTATGGAATATGGTTTCCTTTACAAATAATATTTTAAGCAGAAAAATGTGCATGCCATTCCATTGGTCACGTACTCAGTCACAAGTCAAAGAATTTTGACCTCAACAATTATTAGAGATGTATTTTATCTGATTACGATTATTTTACTGATTATCCGGCCACACCAGTGCATTCATTAGCTCGGGTAATAGGGCGTACATTGTATACTCGTATGTAATGGCGAACCTCACACGTCTTGAGAATGCCGAAACGTTATTGGTTTCCCACAGGTAGGCCTATTTCAGCTCAAGCTTGGGCACACTGGCATTTAATATGCAGCTTTGAAAAGGAAGTCGTGTCATCTGGTGGCAAACCCGACATGCTGTATGTGAACGAGTGTATCGATGTCAATGATGCTGGCTGTGCCTCTCTCGAGAAGTCTGTCCAAATCTGCCCCTTCACTGTACCTCCTGTGGCATCCACTGAGCCTTTACCGTGACAGATAGCAACAATTAAAATATCATCGGACCTTTCAGTGGGCTCAACTTCTACAGAATAAGACGTACAGTAACTTGATAATTATTTATTTGTTGCTAAATTGGGATGCTGCCCATCACTAAACCCATCTATTCACTCGAACCTCCTACACCCACTTATTTGCACATCATCGAGGATTTCTGACACAGGACACTTGTTCTGCTGCAGATTATCAGAAATGATATGCCAATATTGTTTGTTTTGGATGCAGGTAGCTATCAAGTAAGTTCCGTTACGGACAATATCACCCATAACAACTGACGCACATTACACCATTAATCGTCATTAATTTCGGCATTTATAATAATGGAAGAATGTCTGTGTACTGAAGTTATATTTGGATTATGACTTTTCAACGTGCAAATAAAATTTTCTCCTACAATAATTTTAAAAAAATCCCTGTCATGTTGACATTATCGTGGTATTGCTCTCATGCAAATAAACAGTGTAAGCAACATCATAGGCTAAAATAAATTATTGAATCGCATAGCTTAATTGCTGGGAAATTATGGCCAATAATAGCATGAGCTGCAATCCACCATACTTTATACCCCCAAGTCCTGCTCCATCCCACTCACATGTAACAGACAGTCACTCAACATTTAACACCCCTACCCCATACTGATCTGATGTACTGTACAGTACTATATGGTCAATCCTAAAGTATATTTCACCTTACAAGTTGTTTGCAATTTTGTTACTAATAAATATTTAATCAACTACAAAAATGATGTTTCTCATCATTTATTGTGATCCATTATGCGATTGAGACTTGACCTGGATAAAAAATGGCACACTCTAGGACAGTACACTATTATTTTCATAATAATATAATAAGCGCCTTCAGTACTTCACTCTATTCTATTTTTTATAATCATAAGTGGTGCAAAAACAAGGTGACGCAGTGGATTCAATTTTTTTAGAGGATTTGAAGAACATGTGTACACTTTTTTAGTGTAAAAATTTTATTATCACTTTACTCAGATCATGACCCTGAAAACAAAAGTATTTTACACTACCATTACACCTGATTTTTCAAACAGTGGTTGAAACTCCAATTGCAATTACACCATGCTCTAGTTGAAACTCTCCTTCTACTACTCTTCATTTCCTGACATTCTAACAATCTGGCAGAACTTGAACCCTGAACTCGGTTTGGAAATGCAAATGCTCATTGGGACAGAGGAGTGAAGTTAATCTAAGTTGACATAACTATCCTTCAGGGATTGGGGAGGCAGGGAGAGGAATACACAGTGTCACGACAATTAGAACCCAAAAAGAAAATTTTACATCTAAAAATTCACCATACACATTCGGGTTAATTCTTTGGAATGGACAACATTTGAGATTTTTTCAATACATTTTAATGCAGGCACCCCAGGCAGCATGACAAATTAGCCAGGTTACATTCACTGTCAGTATACATGTTTTGTAGCATGTCGGGTGTAATAAGAAATGACCTTCAGCAATGGATCCACACACCCACACACGCAGGATGATGTGGATATGATTACACCCAACATGCCACAAAATTCATGGACTGATATTAAATATTGCCTGGATAATTTTTGGCGCTACAAAGGGCGTCAACATTAAATTTATCGAAAAGCTATTTTACAAAAATACTTTTAATGACTTTGGAAGGACATAACCTAGTCAGATATCCCTTTCGGGACCGGCAGATTTGACCTTGACGCTTTTCAAATTGCAATTAGGGGCTGGGGTTGTATAGACAGTTGAATTCCTGCCGACTAGACAGCTTAGGTGTCCAACTGATATCCGCCAGAGCTGGCCCTTCGCAAACTCTTGGCGCTCAAGCGAGATTCCAAGGCTGAAAGTCAGGGCCGGATCTAAAGGGGGGGGGGNGGCACCTGCCCCGGGCGGCAAGAAGGTGGGGGCGGCATGTCTTGTCCCTGGAAATGAACTTGTCAAATGCACATTGCACTGTTCTGTGTGCAGCTCCGGATTTACTCCCCCGGCCGCCCTTAGGCACGTGAGATACGGCCGCCCCTCCCCCCCGGCCTGACACTTAAAAATGCAAATGTTTAAATTGTGTTCTCTCCTTCATTTAATGTTATTTTATTTTAAAATATTATATTGAAAGTTAGGGCCGACCAGAGGGCGGCCGCCCTTCGGCAATGACCTTTTCTGCCTCTAGTGGTAAATCAAGCTCTCAAAAATTCGATTTTCTTTGTGATCTCGCCTTAATTTCATAATTGCATTTGAGAAATATTATTTATTGCAACTCGCGGCTGCCCTTCCGCAATTACCTTTTCTGCCTGTAGTGGCAAATCAAGCTCTCAAAAAATCGATTTTCTTAGTGATCTCGCCTTAATTTCATAATTGTATTTGAGAAACATATTTATTGCAACTCGCTGCCACCCCTAGGCCAGTGCCTACTGTGCCTAATGGGAAATCCGCCGCTGTTGTGTTCTTTTCCCTTTTGCGGTCGCGACCCCTTCGGAGTCGCGAGGAAGGTTATACCCTAACTACGTAGTTATTTGTGCAGATTGATTCTATCTCTCTAGAAAATTTGCCCGTAAATGAGATGTGTTAATTTAGCGATTATTGTAATTAACTACCACCAAAGGAACGGGGTAGGGTTGAATTGGAAGTGGTGGTCGCGAATTTTACGCATCTATCCGAAAAAGATTGGGAAGCACGGCTCTAATGATTGAAAACCCGCTAATGTACGTTGACAATACTGGAATTGTTTGTGAACTTGTAACGACAAAACTACAGCCACCTAAGCAGAACTCCTTTCAAGTGCAATATGCAGATCTGAAATAGTTATTAACCTTCTTGTCCTGCAGAAAGCTTTCATGCTAACCTTCTCCTGTGTATTGTCCGGGACAATGACAAGACGTGCATTCATTAAGAAAATATCTGCAAACAGTATATTATTTGGACTGGTAGTCAAAACTGTAGTGCATCTTAGGGACTCTTTCCCAGAAATGCAAAACAACCTTGAAGATGATATTTCTTTCTGGCAGAAAGAAATTTAGCACCCTCAGCTTGTGTGACTTTGAACACACAAAAATTTTCGCCTGCGGCGGGCTTCCTCGCCTGCTAGCTCTCTCTCTCTTCCCCCCCCCCCCCCNCCCCAAAAAAGAACATTTTGCATGCGCCACTGCCTGAAGTGCAGAAGATCCATGTCAGAAAATGAAACCAAACTTTCAAACCACGGGGGTGGGGGTGGGGGGCGGCAGGAAAGGTTTCTGCCCCCCCCTCCGAAATCTCGTAAATCCGGCACTGCTGAAAGTTAAAAGGCTACGCGAGATGGTAACGTCTCGGCTTGCTGAGTGAAAGGTCCCAGGTTCGATCCCCGCCTGGGATTTCCCTTTCACCTGCGACAGGAGGGTCTCTGACATGCATCTTGGAGGTGTGTGTTAACCTCTTGGGGAACAGCACATGAGCCCTTTTCAGACATTGCATTTGTACCCATGTTCCCTCCCATAAAATCCCTATCCTTACTCTATGTCCTTGAATCGTTGCACCCGTGTTTGAAGGAAAAATTCTAGAAAACTGACGGTGGTGTGCCACCCCCCTAAAAGGGCTCCGCCCTAGCACAGGGTATATTTAAATATAAAATAAAAAAGTTAAAAGGCTGCGTTGGACAGCCTCTCCCAGCTGGCATTTACATTCCAAACAGCTGCACAGTGACCAGGCTCAAATCGCATCCTCCATACCCACCAATTAAAAAATAGTTATATGCAAATATTTGTCCACCACACTAACTTTTATTGTAAAAGGTGTAAAAATGAGTTTGTTTTTGTTAAATCCTTAGAGTTACCTAAATGAGCTTTAAAAGTGACCTTGCACCACCGCCTTGCACGCTTCTCAAAATGCACCCAAGATGGCCGTACGACCTGACCACGCGAGATTTTTTTGGGTGAGTTCTGCTTGTGAATATGCTGAAAACCGCACTAATCTACGCCTTATAAAATTTCCGCAAAAAATTCTCAAAGTGCAGCGCCGCGAAAGACGGCGCCGGTCCCGAAAGGGATATAAGCATGATAAACTGATTTTGAGGTTTGGATTTTTCTAGCTGCATTCTAATCATCTGGATATACTGTATGGTTGTCCCCACATAAGGTATTTGCATAAGTGACTCAGGGAATGCAATTTTCACATTTCTGTGGATTGTTGTGCCCCCAACAAGCTCAAATTGTGCAGCATATACCAAATTATATGACAACCAACATTATTATAATAATCCAGAGGTAGTGCTTTCACCCCCACATGGGGGTATATCACACGGACCTTTATTTGGTGGTACATTTTTGGTGCCTACTCATTGAAGCGCTCAGGCCCACGGGCGGGATGACAGGAGGGGATGTGCAAGGTGCAGTGCAATGTCGTTCCTACTGTCGTTTTGTGAACTCCCCGGGTGGTTTGTCTAAGGAGATACCCTCCGAGACGAAGACAGAGACAGCCCAACTCTGCACGAGATGAAGGGGGTGTCCCCAGGCTGGGATCGAACCCGGGACCTTAACATCTGTGGGCGCATACGTTACTGCAGCGCCACTTCGCCTCCCTTGTATGACAACCGACATTAGAAGGAAGATCCCACTCACCACCTTATCTGAAGGCCATCAACCTTGAACAACCCACAGCAACTGATAGTATTAGAGTTCCTGCAAGATACCTTGAGTATGATAGTTTCTGAGGCACCTTTTGTCAAGATCAGGCCAACTCTGTATCTCTTGGAGCTTAAGTTTTTTTTAAAAGGGTAGTACGTTGATAACCAGAAAGGAGGTAAGGGATGTCCAATGTTTATATAGCACGTGAGCTTTCATCCTATTAATCCAATGTGATCTCCCATTTCTAGGCTACCACTGCTGGCCTACTCCACCAAGCAAAGATAAGGCTGGTTTATTCCTGTATGAGCATAGCAAGAAAAATGTGAACCCAATTTACACTCCAACTGGTGTTTACTTTTGCATCAAGAAATTAAAACCTCCCTGGACAGAGTTCGAAACATGTGTAAACTGCAGACTGGAATAAACTCCAGTCCAAGAAATCAGGTGTTAATTATTCATTCTCAGAAACAAAAACTGTCTCACAAGGGAAAGTTACAAAACCATGTAAATGAGTTTCTGGATTAGATCTATGGAATTTGACAGATGTTACATGCATGTGCTCACATCCAAAATTTTTACAATGGAACCATATACCGTGAAACCTGCCCATGACACACCCTGAATCTAATGGAAACATGTCCATTGTGGTATTTTTCTAAGAACAGGCATATGGATAAGACATGAATTTGTGGTAAATACTGTGTTTAATATAAGGTACGTTCACACGGGCGTGAAATTCCTAGGAAAGTGTTGGAAAGTAGATTCCACTAGAAGCAGATTCCAAGTAATGTCCAACTTCCCAGTGACAGTAGTCCACACGAGCCAGGTTACAACAGATGAAACACGCCACCCGTGCAACCCAACAACGAGAGGGGGGGAAAAGAGCAGGGGGGGAGGTGGAGGGGAGGGAAAGACAGCATGCGCTCAGAAGTCACGTGATCCCACTTTCCAGGTTGGAGCGAGATTCCTACTTTATCCAACTTGGAATCTTTTCCAACTTGGGACAGGCTTTCCGAGTTTGTACTTTCCCATTTGGACGGGTGACAAAACCTGGAATTCAACTTTCCAGGCACTTTCCTAGGAATTTCGCGCCCGTGTGAATGTACAGTCGCCGACATATTGATTGAATCACTTGCGAGCCGATTTCTAACGTTATCCTGGATATTCAGAGCAATACCGCACAACATCTTG
>JYFJ02005067.1:0-27352 GCA_000934665.2 Catajapyx aquilonaris
TCTTACAAGGCAGTTTCCTTCTCCCATGACCAGTGACCACTACAGCACGGTATCTTTTTCCGAGTTTTAGATGTTTGCGAGTGGCCTGCGACATGGTAAGTCCACGTTCTCAGCGTATTCTTCAGTGGACTAGGCGGAAATATACGACGGTATATCAAAGAAGCCCTATCCGCTTCCGTTTGTATGTCTTATCGGTGCGTTTTTCCAAGTAGGTCACGGAATAATGGGATCTCCGAAATTTAGATGACAAAAAAAATCTTCCGCGGTTAGTGTACATTATATGTCCTTACAATACTTCCCTGGAGAGAATTTGCTCTTAAGACTATTTTCCTCGTGTAGGCCCTAATTAATTTATCATAACCAACCCAAGGAGAGATTTTCAAAGTGCAAGACCTCTCAAAAAGGTAAGGACCAAGTAAGGACTGATGCTGTAAACACATATTGGTCATTACATCATTGTGTTGAATGGAAGTGTTTGGAAATGTTGTATTGTACACTGTATTAGTATTCCGCTTCTGAGCGCTATAAGCAACATTCTGCAGGAAACCAACAGAAGTGAAGGCTGCGGAGGATGTTGGCTATTCGCCTCAGGTACTGTAGCCAGCATTAGCATACACCGCATCTGAAAAATCGCAGGAAGCAGATGCAAGTACACAGCCCTGCAGTAATGTTTCCCCTCATTTCCTTCACCCCCCGTCCGCACCACTAAAAGCTCTAAGCACCATATGCTGGCATTTTCGAACACCAGTTTTATTTCTTTATACCCCTAGCCTTATTGTTATTGCTGGAATTCCTCTGGTGGCCATACCCTTACGAAACATCCCCGAGTGAAGGAAGGCAAATTCCAATTTCCCTCAAGTCCTACATTGCGACTACTTATGTAAGCCCATGGAAATGCTTCAGTTGAGAATCTCCCGTATTTACCAACCAGTCCCACTGCGGAACGTGCTCCGTTTATAGCCCCCTCCGTAATTCCTCCTCGGGAACATTTATTCTAACTACACACTATACGTCCCTGCACGGATTCATTTCCGAAACTGGCTCTTTCCAACCCACTCAATCGTTCATAAGGTATTTCGAAACCTATTAAGCCCCTTTAACACCGCTCGCTCCTTTCTTTTTTAATCACACTCTGATTAGGAATGAGGATTGAAAATGTCACTCAGTCTATTGGCCCATAGCCCGAATCTCACAGCCACCAATAATTAAAACTATAGCCTCCAAGTTGCCCGGTACATCATTTCCGACGGTTCAACTCATGTGACCTGCAAAAAAAATGGATCGAAGGTGAGCCTGCACACATCGGTTTACCGGCACAAAAGCCGGGGGTTTTTTTTTACGACTAAACTGCATAGGATTAACTATATTAACGTGTCTGCCGGGTTACGCAACTGTTTTTTTAAATAAAGGGGCGAAATTGGGGCTATAAATCCTGGCAGAAACTTTCCTTCATCCGGTTGCATGTTACAATAAGGATTAATTAGAAATTTTATGAGAATGTTTGCTTCCTGCTATTTTTTTTGCCAGGTGCAGTTTTGTATAAACCAGGGTCACCTACATGAGTGCCTCCCCCACCTAGACAGGGTATTGTCTCTCCGCCATATTGGAGCTAATTCACATAGGAGCTACATGGTTAGGGTGGGGAGGCAACCATGTAGGGGACCCTGGTATAAACAACCTGCACATAATTTATTTTTGAAATCATTTACATTATGTTGCCTGGTCATACTATTTCTGACCTTCATTCATTTGTTGCTGTGACTGGCCTTATCAGAACGTTAAGGATTACCATGATTATAGATCGCTGGGTAGTCAGCGATTTCAACCCCTGGCCACATAATTTGACAGTGTTTGATCAAAAACAAGCCCTCCCCTTTCGACCTGCTTACGCTATCAGTGTTTGGGCACAAGTGCGTACAGCACGCGAGCAAATTGGACACGCAAAACCTTGGTCTAATTACAGGTCAAAGCTGACTCGTTAAACACACTTTCCTCAATCAAGCGCTAATCTGGTCCCATCCACAGGCGAAGGAAAACACTTTCAGGCCCGTTGGCTGCTTGAAGGAGGAAAAAAGTAAAGCTGTAATCTTTCCATTAGAATTTGGGTTGATAAATGGCGGGACGTCTTGCTTTGTTAGCTCACGAGTGGAATGATGTCTGGCTGGGTCATTCGTCTGAGACGATCTCTTGACAAACCGGAGAAGGATAGGGGGTTCAGTGGGTTGGGAAACTAATAAAGAAGCAGTGGAGAGGAAAGGCGTCTCCAGAAGACAGGAAAATGTTCAATGCATGTGGGCTGGGTTATAACTTCAGTTATTTTTAGGAACGATTCTATAATAGGATTTAATGATAACGAGTGTCGCAGACGTTCAAATCTCTAGCATTATTCACAGTTTTATGGATTATTTTACAACGTGCTGTAATTAGGGTGTGATTTTGACGCTCAAGTCCCCCCCGGAATTAGTCAGGTTAATTTCAGATGCAGTGGGTGAAGCAGTGTCAGGGATTGGAGCCGAGTTAATAAAAGTCGATGGCACACTTTTGAAACGCTGATTGCAAAAAGCACCGTCTACTGTCGTTTTATTATTGCTCGATACTATCAATAGTAATATTTCAGTGGAAGGAGAAATCATATTTATTTTGAAGGCGCATGCTTTGTCCTAAACTTTTTGCATGGTACTCTTGTCATCCCCACATCAAACGCTGACTATGGCAATAATTTGATGAGCAAGGTTCGCCCTAGTTTCCCAACATGACAGGAATCGTCCGTGATGACACAAGCGCCACCTGCATGGACGCCATAAAAACTTGAGCCGGTATCTCCATAATGAAAAGCAGAGTCATTAATATCCGTACCCTTTTGTTTCATGAACTGCGTGCGGGTGTGCCCATCCGGCAGTTAATGCTTTTCCCCACCTCCGAACAGATGTAAATAACGCATAACATCGCAGAAAAAAAAATCCCTGGTTGTTCCCCCCAAAATAAAATGACGGTACCAGCTCGTTGTCATTTTGACGACGTCGGCTGGGGTGCAAAGCCTGCAGTTAGTGCAGTGTGCGCCAGCAGTCCCCCCACAGATTGGCAGATATTGAAGAAGCCCAAAAACGAGCGACGCCCAAATTTCTCCCAGCTTCCGACCCACCAAAGCAAAAGCTCTCTGCACAAACTTTTTCCCTTAAGACTTGTCGCACACTATACCAGTAACCATGCCAACTTTTATGGCCGCGCCGTGCTTTTTCCCTGTAACAAAAAACCGACTTAGAAAAGTACGACTTCCGCAAGTCGCAATCCGACAAATCTTTGCAGGTGCTTCTGACATGTCCAAGTAGCGCGCTGACGGCGTTTTAAGTGTAACTCAGCATGTCTGTCACGAAATTTCGCGGACCACTTGCGAAGCGGGCAGTTCAAATTAATTTTCCCTCCCCGACCCGTCGTTGTCGACGTAAATATCCTTTTGGCACAGCTCCTGGGAAGCGGCATACCCATAGTCCAGATGGAGATATGCCGCCAGACGTGCCCCACGTCCTATGGATGATTACGGGATGATTTACAGCAACTCGTCCTGTCCGCCTAACAGCCTGCCAAGTTTGCATCCACCAGATCTATTTGCCTAACTGCCTGGATTAAAATAACGGGGAACTCTATAGGTAAGGAGAGGTCAGGAAACTCCTTTCCCTTCCCTTTTACCTAAAAGCAAACCTTGTAGAATGAACCTTTCGGGTCAATTCAATTGAAGTGGCACCGCACCGTTTATTTCCTAGATCCTTCCAAACACTACCCACCAGGTTATATAGTCCACGGTTCGGAATTGAAATCATCTCATTTCCGACATCGGCAATGCGGCACTAAAAATAAATTGGGTCAGATCGATATAGATAATCAAGGATAGCAATGGAATCAGGCGAATAATGCATGATGCCGCCAGTCCTCCGGTAATAGATTTCACTCGACCGCTTCCTAGATATTTTTTTTTCTTTTGAGGAGAAAGAAAAGGAAAATATTTACTCCAATTGGCTAGAGAATTGGCAGGCAACTTGGCGTGACGTGACCGCATCTGGTTGCTCTTACAATACGGTTTGTGCGTAATCCTTGACCCGATAAAACGAAAGTTAACCTCTCCGTAACCATCATTTGTGTCCGGTGCAATAAAAGTCGGAGCGGCCTGCACTCGGACCAGGATTTATAGAGAGTTTAAATAACACCCTGTTTTTTTCCAATGCGAAGATTCGTGGCTGGTGAAGAAGTAACCGCTAGTTAGAATTTATGACATAACGCCGCATTTTTCACACTTTACAAGCATGCTGCGCGTGCTGCAGGCGACCATAACCGGAACAAAGCACGTGCTTCGAGAGCACAATTTAAAAAAATTAATACCAGTCGAATTCCAGCACAATAATGTTGTCACATCGTTTGCATTTCGTTGCATCACACTGCCAGTGGAACTCTACATTCCGCAATAATCCGAACACGATTTTTATAATACCCTAATTAGAACACTTTCCCGACTATTCCTGTAATTGCAGCGATTACTACTGACAACAAAATGCTTTCCCATCTGTAATGCTCTGAAGTAAAGCTGCCAGCAGGCAAAGGCAGAAACGTCCCTTAATCCCAAATTCTGGACGTGCCCTCTATTTGCCTACGCAGAACCCCGGAGATAAATCACTCTGCCGCCTCTGGCTTTTAATTACACCCCCGGTTATGACTCTCAAAAGAAAAAAAAATATTACGAAATGAATTCGCACCTTCCCGCTGAGCTACTTGGAAACTGCAGCTCCTTCAGGGCGTCAAAACAGATTGCAGGCAGTTATATATGACGTACGCCTTTCGAGAGTGGTTTTTAAAACGTTGAGAAAAGCTCGTATATAGGAATACATATACTGGGCCTAAAGTAGGGTTTGGAGAAAAAGCGATGGTAGAAAGGAACGATAATTCTTCTAAGCGAGCGAGGAAGTCGGCACAAAGAAAATGATGGCGGCAGGATGGAGGTGAGAACTAATGGAGTGATTTCTCCAGGAATTCAACTTCATTTAAGGTGAATTATATCTGAATGCCGTTTGTTAGGAAGCACTCACGTCTATGTGAGAGGGTGTTAAGTGTTACCATTTGTCTTTTGTTGGAACCGGATTTTGAATGCCTCTGCTGAAGTGTGAAAGTATAGTCCGATGTATTTGTTTTATTTCGCCCTTTTCATATACGACGGGAGGAGAGTGGACCTATGGCAGATTTCCAGGCAGATTGTCTCATATCGTACAAGTTGAAATGTAACACTACTGTCCATCTGGATGTAAATAAATGGGCCTGTTAGTGGATTTGTTAAAATATTAATTGATGCGAGCCACGGTGTCTTATAAACATTTCATAACTTTATAGTTAAACATGTCCGGCCAACACTATCCAATCGCCTAAAAATACTGCTTTTGCAGGGAGCCAATGTTCCACAATATTTATTTTCTTTCATTCGCCGTAGCTAGAAATATGGAAGGTCAATCGTCCAAAATAGATTGTTAGGAGTTGGCATCAGATAGTTTACATAACAACACTTTCGTTCGCGGTCCTCTGGCAAACACTAATTTAAAATTATGCGACAACCCACCTCTCATGTAAATGTACGCCGTTCCTTTCATGTTGGGCCTGGTGAGTACGACCAGATTGAGCACGTTGCCGATAATGCCGAAGAAGCAGATGAATGGCAGCACGATTCCGTAGGCCACATGCTTCAGCCGGACAATGTCCTCCTGCACCTCCGCGTCTGCCCCTGCGGTCAGGTTGTTCAGAGTCCCGTTGGCACCCAGCAGGATGTAGACACAGAGCGGAAGGGTCAGCACCGTCGGTTGAGTGTCCTCTGTGACCACCTCCGGAGGCGGATCGAGCTTGGCCAGCAGGAAGTAGTTGGCCGGGTTGATGACCGCGGCCACCGGGTCCGGTACCACCTCCATCGGCCCACTGTTACATGTGGGTTACGCGGAAGCCGTTTTTAATAGCCTCTGTTCCTCCCTCCCCCCCTCCCCCCTCCAGCACCCTTGGCCAACGACAGCCCACAACTGGCACCGACGGTGTTCTTCCATGGGCCGTTCCCTGTACCCACGGCGCCGGCGCCTGACAGCCAATATGCTGCTGGGGGCTGAGGCCTGTCTGCTCTACTTGGGAGCCCACAATGTTTCCGAGGGGATTCGCAACATTGCGGTTCTCTAGAAGCTTTTTGCTTGTTTGCAGATTGCCCCCTTGAACCAGACATGGGTACTCGCAAGTGTCGTTCTGGAGGAACCCGCGCCTTCCTAACTGGATGATCCCATCCATTGTTTTTATGCGGGTCTCAGCGCCGGTTACTGCGTAAAAATTAGACATTGTAATACGGTGCTAAAAGTGAGACATACATGTGAGATCCACCAGGCAGGCTCCAGATTACCTGGGGAAAAAAGATATAATATTTCAGTATAGACAGCAGAAACGGCTGTGTTGACAATCAAAAAAGCGATAAAAGAAGGGGCACGTGGTGAGTTGAATAGAATAGAATGCTATTGGGGTTAGCGGGAGCGGCGGCAAAGCATTGGCGCAGCATTCATCGTTAAGCCGCACCAACCCCTCCGCGGTCTATAAGAACAGCCAAAGTGTTCCCAGAGAACGCCGAGGCAATTTATCACACTGAAGAAGGATTCGATAGGGATCCCAAGCAGAACTGCAGGAAGGAGATAACTAGTCATTCCCAGAATGCCTCTGCTGCAATGTGAAGTGAATGTGGAATGTGTCGTCAGGTAAGAAATCTCAGTGGCTAAAAACCCGAATATGCAAACTTTACATCGCTATCTAACTAATTAAAGTTTATTAATAATTAATACTACACTTCTCGAGTACAGTATACACTTGTGCAACTATGAAGCATAACACATGCTGCAGCACCTAGTACTGCCCCAAAGTATTCTTGACTCTAAAAACATCTTATTGCTCACCCTTGTAATGGGCTCTGCTAATGAGGCACCTCTGCGCTAATTTCAGGAAAAGTGATTATGAGAAATGGGCGAAAAGCATATTCTGAGGCTTGTGCTCAGGAGGCATAGCGTCATTCTCAGGCTCCGCGAAGCAACTTTTGCAGTGCAATACGTGAATGCATCCTGGTCATCTCGACGTCCGCAGTATAAAAAGTCTAATATATTACGCAATAAACCTTTTTTAAACTACTGTAGGTGTGGCAAATGCACATTGCACAGTACCTGACAGTACTGTTTACAGTATAGTACAGTGCACCAAGTATGCTCCTGCGCTATATACTTTCCACGATACAAGGGTGCGATTGCCTACAATGTCAGGATGAAACCATTCGCAGATCACCATTGGTTACGATGGGTCTGTCGCGCCTGGTGACCATAATCGCTCCATTTCGACTTGTAATGTAGGCAACTGTAATGTACAGTGCGTGCTACAAGCTTAATGTCTGCTCTGAAACAATATAATTACCACAAAATTATGCTTTAACACTATATCTGCATGAATTAATAATAATTAATGCATATATTAATGAAATAATAATGATGGTGAGACCATTCATTATATGGCGCTTTCGTTACATAGCAGCAATCATTCTTGTTAGCGTTAATGAGATGTCGTATCTTGCAAAATAATGGCTGCGTACAAAAAAAGGTGTCACAAAATAGCAACTAACTTAAAGGTTAAGTGTAATTTATAGCCCATAAAAATATTTTCAGGTTGCATCAAACATCGTCAAAAATTAGTAATTCGAGTGAATTTTCGCTCCTGTCGTATTATTCCGTCTCTTCCCTGTCTTTTATAAAAAGGAACAAGTTTCATTTGCATAACAGCCGCATGCAAAGTCATTTGCCTGTCGGGGATGTTGTCCAACCCCCCCGTATACATTTCGGCTTACAATATGAAATGATTATCCTTTCGCCCAGCGATTTGACGAGGCCGACATGGGAGGCATGCGAGCTATTTCTAAATTGAAAATTCGCTGGCGGTAGTCTCCTCCAGCGCTATTGGCCCATCAGAAGATGGAGTGCCATGCAAACCAATTACCTGCGTCTTACCATCTTTCGGACAGATGAAAGGGCCCGACTCTGTTACTGGGGGGGAAAAAAAAGGGTCGAATCAATATCGCTCAGTCACACTCACAATGGCGTCTGCTCAACACCACGACAGAAAACAAATTGACTACCTACAGCACTTTTGGTAAACACAACTTTTTGGCTCTAATTTATGTGCTAATAAGTGCTGTGACATTTGTATGCAGGGTTAGTCGCAAAGGGTTTCTAACTTTTGGTAACTTTTTTTTCCCCTCCCCCCTCACTCCCTGCAGAAAAACTTTTGTGTCATCATGATTCAAGTCCTGCCGATAGCAGCAATAGGAATTGACCCCATTGCTGAAGACGTTAGCATTCAGAGAAGTGTTTCTCAATCCCCCAGCAGATCTCCACCTCGTCAACTTCAATATACTGAAGGAACCCGACGGAAACATACTTTAACTTCGGAACGAATCGAGATGGAGAGGGAGAATGGGGGAGAAGGAGGTGCAGGTTGTGCCCCGGATGAGATGGGACAACTATAGAGTCAGTGAGTCACGTGACAATATGGCAACAATGAATAGCTGCAATATCAAAACATTGCGAATTTTCCAAAAGTAAACCAAACTCGTAACATTGGATCAAACTACAAAAATGACTGAATTATTACCTTCATATATGTCACCGACTAAAAATTATTATCCCAATTTTTTCTAATAAAATTGACCATTTTTCAGCTAATCTCTTCAAATGGAGTGCATTAGGCACGTAATTGGTAGATTAGTCCATATTTTCCAATATTGCGTGGATCAGTGGCATAAGTGATATGTAACGAGGCTTTTCCTATCTAATAGAGCGATCGTTTGTGCCGCTTTTGGGTCACCCCCTCAGTCGGATGATGGGCCTGACTTTTCCCTTCGGGCCCAATAACTCACTTTTGTTTCAGGCAGACATGCTTCCCTTGACACAGACTCTCCACAGGTGATGTTAAACGGGCTCGGCTGAGTTCAGTTTATCCGTTGGAAAATGAGAGAAAAAACGGTTTTCCAGCCTACACCTTCTAAGAAACATAACCATACAAGAAAAAATTTCAACATGTGCCACATTTTCCTGTTGCAGAACATGTTGAGCTAACACGTGAAATTCCCAGGCTCTCCCCAAATGCTAAAAGGCTCTGCCACCGTAACACTATATTTCACACTACTCGAAAGCACCGGAAAAGAGCTGTAAGGCTTCACGCGTCACAAAATCTTTAAACAAGGTACACACAAAAAATCGCCGCATTTTCCGCCAGAAAGTGGACACGTCCATCTCGAGAAGCACCAAATGGGGCCAGGAAACAGACCTGCGACGAGTTACATCAGGCATAGTGCCAAGAGCCGTGCTATTACATTGCCCATGCGTCTTTTGGCCTCGTTTCAAGTCAACGTGTCACTAGTTGTACAAGTAGTTGTGGGTCTTCCCTCTACCACATTTTCTCCCACCCCCTACAACGGTTGACTGGGTCAACTTCAGAGACTCATCTGCCTTTCCAACATTGCCTTTATGCTGCCCCATTTGCTCTCCATCCTATCGATCTAGTCACAGACACGCGCCCGGGCTACCCCCAACTTTGCTCCCCATATCTATCTCTAACTAGTAACTACTATACTTTACACTATTCACTTTCCAGGGAGGTCCATCGTGAATTCAAATTCGGACACCGTAACTTTTTTTTGCCACACTCAAACTCGGTGCATCGAAAAGTGAGTTCCAATTCCAGGCATGAAATTCGGCGCTAGTTTCTGCAGTACCTCCCACACATGCATAATAGCATCGTTACTTATTAGCTTGGGTTCCTACATGATATCATTCATCAAGTAAAGGCTCTCATATTTTAATATTACATTACAATGCCTATTTCCTAGAATGACTTCCTTAAAAGTAGATAAAACCGGCAACGAGGTATGATAAACACAACGAAACCTCATTATGCACCTGCAAATCTCCGTACAGTACAATGCACGTCAAGACCCGAGCGTCTTCCTCAATCTGAAATCGGCAATCACATTTTGCCTCGGGTCGATTTGTTAAGAATGTTGGTGGGTGATGAAGAAAGCTTTCAGAGTGATCCGTCGCCTTTTTTTTTAGGGAAGCCAATACACGCGGTCTTTTGAACAGAAAAGCCTGGGTTTACTCCACCCCCATTCAAATCAGACATTAGAAACTTAATACCTGTTCGGTTGGGTGAAAACTGGCACTAGTTTGACGAAGGAAATTGCTCGTTGGCTCTTGCGGAGGTGGCTCTTGCCACGCTCTGATGACGATGAATGTTCCTTTTAGTTTTCCTAGCGAACCCTCCTGAATGGCCAACTGCCCTTCCTTCTCTTCCTTCTCCTAATCCTTTTTTACCCTTTTTCCAGTTTCCTCAAACCCACTGACCCACTAAATGGAAGGGAACAAATGCTCGAGGAAGGAGAACAAATCACTGATGTAGATATCGTCAGCCTGAAAATCGCTGGCAAGAGAGGATTGAAGCCTTTACGACGCTCGGGCTATTCCATTCGATCTCCTTCTAAGACATTGGGCGCGATATTTAGAGCCAATGTGAAGTCTGAAGAACAACGTCCATTATACGGAGCCTGCTAGAACCTATGGAATTTTTTGCCTCGTCCAGGCTACTAATGCACTTCAAAATGTTATTGAATCGGAAAGCATGGATTATTAACAAAAAAAAAAGTTGTATGAGCCTAAACTTTCCTGGACGAATACAACAATATTTTCGAATCTAAACTACTCTGAGAAGCAGTGAAGAGTAAACAAGGTATGTCCTAAAAGTGTCAGATAAATAGTGTAATGAGCAAATACGGAGCGACCCACTTTGAGAGGTCTTAGAAGCAGTCTGAGAGGCTTCATGCTCGACGTGAGGGCACTTTGAAAACATGAGGACCTGATGGAAGCAGCTTCTTTGCAGGATCTGCTCCGACCCAAATGCACAAGCCCATTTTCACGTCCCCAATCGATGACTTCCTAAAATCCACTCACCTGTTACTACATCACAATATTCATATTCAATGGATCAACAGTATACTAGCCAGACATTCCCATCAGTTCCTTTTTACTCCAACTATCTGCCCCCTATCCTAACGTAATTTACTGGAAAACATTCCAGTTGGTTCTGACGATACTTTCCATTGTAATGTCTCATTTACTTCTATCTTCAAATTGCATCGAAATTCCCAGGCATTTCGCCTAAAGTCATCGGTACATTCCAATAAGCGGAGACACCACGCATTAGAACTTCCATTACGCTAAAATGCTCATACATTCCAACAAAGCACCCGAACCTATCCGAAGCGACACTCGCGTTTCGCAGGCCTCTTTGCCGTGGGTTTAAGAGAGTCGCTGAATTTAACAAGCCAATCAGATTTAATCTGTCGTTACCGTGAGATTTTACGACCTCCCATAATAGACTCCGCTCCGTAACTTCTTAATTAATGAGCCACCCCATTCATTGGCGTCCTTTTTCCGCCTTTTCTTCAGCATTTTTTCTTTCGATTGGAAAATGAGTTAAGCCAAAAGAAAGCTAAGAGAATAGAGTCTGGCAATTGGAAGAATTGGCGAATTGGACGTTTCTCAAGGTTCACGTTCTACCGGATGATGTGTTGGGAGGAGGAAGTGGCCAGCAGTTTGTTAGCCTCTGCTGCTACTGCATTCTCTGCTGCCTTTTTTCCCTTTTTCCCCACTGGGAACCTATAAACTCGGGCCTGTAATTGGATCCAGAAGGCGCGAATGGAAGCCAGGAGGAGCCAAATCAATTGAGGTTCACATCAAAAGACGGCCTCTCCTAACCCCTCGAAAAGGGTCGACGAGGGACACCACTCTTCCCTGGTAACTCGTTAACTTCAACTACACTGACAGTACTACTTGTAGCACTACAGTACTGAGATTCAGTCTGTCTTGTTGCCTCCAGATAGGGTTGAGTTATATAACGTAATTTTTCTACGTAATTGCCACGTAGTATAAGTCCTATTCTCATGGAGTACTTAACTAGTGAGCTAAGCCTTGAAGTCATCTGACATCAATTTTGCAGAGGAAGATTTAATCACCGGTGTTACCCCCTCTCCTCGTAACGATGTCGCTTCAGACTTAATTACATAATCTCCATACTCCCTGCTTTCAATACCAGTGTTCCACGTCCGTTAAACATGACCCGCAACCATTCATTTGCCCCATTACAGTTACATAACTGTAATAAGAACAGCCCTTGACCTCCCTTCATATACACCTATCATCATTGTGGTGTTTTACAGGCAATTTGGGTATTGCGCGGACATTTGTTTTCCACAGGTGGCCTCCGCTGATTATGCAATGTTTCATTAGTACGGGGGGGCGCAATTCAGTACTATAAAACATTTATATAGCTTTTACCGGCAAAATTAGAACGCACCGTTGACACTGTCCGGAACGTAAACTGGGCACCAGATGGCGTCTCCGAAATTACAAACTTGCGCTAACAAATCGCTTCCCAGCATTCAATTTGAGTCTTCCTTTCTGTTGGTCCAGAGAATATTTGAATAAGGAAGCAAGCGCTCAAACCTTTATCTACGAAGTTGAAGCAGTCAAGTCAGCGAATCAAGCTAATCTCCACAGGCCTATAGATAGACCCTTATGATAGAGTTCCTTTCCCTGAACAAACTCAGCTCCAACACTTTCGACAGCGTCGAAACTTTCCGGTAGTGAAAAAAAAAGAAAAAGATAAGGAATATGAACTTGTGGAAAGAAGACATCATGAACATCGACTGCTTCTCCGAGTTTGCCTTCCACAAGTCGCGATAAAAATCTTTAAAGGAGACTTGTTGTTCACTTAAGAAAGGGGCGGACTATTTCATGGCAGGAAAATATGTGCACAATAGAGCGCAAAGCAGGCTAAAAGCCCTGACCGGATTTCATGACATGGTTTCAATTCACCACAAGTGAATCTTCAAGAGGATGAATTATTCCACATATTCATCCTACGTACAGACATAGAGAAACATTTTAGGGTAACAAAAATAAATGGCAAGCTTTTATACGCCACACTTCTGATTGGCCCGTCGTTTGCGCGACGCTTCCTATTGGCCCCGTTCTGCGCTGCACAATGGGGAGAGGCAGCGCCTCTGGTGGATGGGACGTAGAACTAGCATCAAATTAATTCCAGTTAAGCTACAAATCCTTGTCCTACTTGCACGTATCGGATAAAAAACTACTACATAAACATCGTGTAATTGAAAATAGACTGCACGTGCTCTAAATGCAAAACGGTTTCCCCGCCATGATAACTTGCTGTAGTTACTACTGAACACGGTTTTAAATGCAACGCTTCAATTACTCCTGTGCAATGTAGCCAATGTGTTTTCAGCTGGCACAAAAAGCATCAGGGAGAGCTGGCGTCGGACTCCCACAATCTGCCTTCTAGGTAAAAGGTAGCAGGTCCAGACCGAGTTATAAGGGCTCAGGGAGCAATATCGATGAAGTACGAGGTGTGGCCTGCAAGGTAGGTGTGGATCTCCGGAAATTACACCTCTAGGAATTTACGGAATGGATCTGAGGCATGTTAGCCCCGATGTCCTCTTATTTCGGGTGCGTTTTATCTCCCGTCTCGCAGCGCAGGTGTAAAAGAATGGTGGCCACAAAAAGGATATAATACGGTGTCGCTTACTTCAAAATATTATGAGACTTATCCAACCTTTGCTAACTTACATAGCTGTAACTGGCATGTTCGGTGAATAACCTCGACATTCTAGACAAGAAGACAGGAGTGATTTCTCTCGGGATTAGCCAACATTTCATCCCTAACCTCACCCACGGAATGGCTTCCGGAAAGTTTCCAAAAAAGTTATCAAACTCCGTTGTTGTAAATTATATGTGCGGGATATGACACGCTTGTCGGTTTTTGCCCGGACAACAAGATGGTTTCAGCGTCTTGGTCGGACGCCCTTCTTCAGATTACTTAGTAATTTTTTGTGCAACACTTTTCTGCATAATGCAAATGGTACGTCCATACAGTGTACAACTCAGGGATTTTTATATACAATATTTCACATGCTGACACACTATAATTGCTCAAGTCGCATTACGCATTCCTGCAGCGGTGGTTATAGGATTCGCATTTAGATCGATGATAGATAAGAAGCGCGTTAAGGTGAAGGGCAGTTCGGTCACGTTTGTGGAATTAAGGTCGCCCGAATGGGGTGATGGCGTTAAGAGAGACGGTAAGTAGCGAAAAAGAGGATAAGATAAAACAAAGGGCCGGAGGAAAGAAGAATGCCCAGAAAGCATGATGCAGTGCAGTGATGCAAGCGACGGATACGTGACGCGCATCAAATTCTCACTCTTGCCCTAACTTACAACTCTGATGGGGAATTCCTGGCATATGCTAAGGACCTGCGAGACTTTCCAGAATAGCAGAACGCCATGGGAAAAAAGGAGAGAATTTTCCAACAGCATACCGAATTCACTAAGGTGTCATTCCGAAGGGTAGGACGTGGACTCCTCTCATCTCTAGGGAATGTCGGCTATATGGGTCATCTTAAATCACATCGCATTCAACGGTCTACTAATTACCTTCATCCATTTATGAGTCCAGCTCTTATCCAATATGGAAGTTATGGCCCTGGAAAACGGACCGTAAAAGCGCAGTAAAAGGGAATAGAATCGTACTGGCGTGGCCTAATTCATGGCGCATAATTTCCCTCGATGGTGTATATTGGCGGATGCAGTAGTGTGTGGTGCTGAAAGCGAGTAGTCAACACAAACACGTACAATATGAGAATACCTTAAATTCAGTCCACACTTGTGCAAAAATAAACACCATGAGGAATACATTGCAACTAATAATTGATACAATAATTTTAGGCAATATGTGGATTTAAAAGGTCTGCAGTAACTAGGCGCCCAGTTTCACTCGTAAAATGTGACCCTCGCTAATGGTACACCAAGCAGCACTATGTAGGCCTAACCACACGTAGAAAACAACCATACATTTTCCTAATTAACATTTTCATCACACTAATGCACAAATCGAGCTGAATCATGCATAAAAAGTGCATGTAAGGGCACAGCTTCACTGATCAGCAATATTGTTTTCTACAAAAAGTACACACATTATTGACGTCAATTGCGACTCACCTGGTTATTTTTCCTTCATAGTAACTGTCCATTCTTGCAATATGCACACCACACAACCTTAAACGAGCGCAATAAACCCCTTCTACCCTGCTCACCACCTAAAATGTCCATTGTCCCCCGCCCTAAAGTAACAAAAGCCCGCCCATCAGTTAAGATAACCGGAAATTAAATTGCACGTGTATCTAGGTTACTCACACAATAAGCAGGAGGATCATTTGTGGCCAACCACGTTTTTTTCCCCTCTCACACTTGCTGGCAGCCTCCCAACCCAACAACCCAGAATTCTTCTCAGCACCCAAAGAAGATCCCTCCCAAGTGGAAAGAATTCATCTACATTTTTTTAAAAGGCAAGGAAGAATATACGTCCCGATTTTATTAGGCGCGTCACACCTGCCGTCAATTGCTTTTGAACCCATTTCATTCTATAGATGACTCGCTTTTTAAGTTCTAGCTCTCAGCACTTTTTGCCACATTCTTCTACCTTCTAGGCTGGTGGTCACTTCATTGAACCTGCCATTCACAGAAGTTTTTGGTCCGAGTTATTGCGGCGGATCTGTCATGGTCCAGGTAGGGTAAAGAAGTGGTACGGAAAAAGGATATTGATTCTTTCAACTCCTGTCTATAGTTAGGATTTTCATTCGGGTGTAACTTCTAGAGATTGTGTCGGCACAGAATGACATTCGGCTCGATACTTGTCAACTTTCCTGCCATATTTCATCTCGTCATATTCAGCGGAAAACCAACACAATATGTCTTCGTCTCGAATAAAGTTCGTAATACAGCATCTGAATCTGTGGTCTATAACCTACTCCTTGCTTTGCTCTGCTGAAAATAAGGTTTCTGACAGGAGTTCAAACTTTTGTAAACTTTGAAAAATATAAGCTTATTAATGGCACTAATTAATTAAATAATGCACAAGATCAGCAATTTCACACTAAACCATTTCCAAATGCTCTCACAGTCAGCTCACAGTCATAGTGTACGTACTGTACATAAACGCCAGGGAAATAACCCAAGTGGATTGTAAAGTCTAATTACCAATCATTGCATGTGTATCATGTGGCCACAAGTAACAGCTTGAAAATAAAATGTGTTCAATGACCTCTGAGCTTTCATTAAAGGAGGGAATGCTCTCGTTATTATGCTCGAAACAATTTCCTCTGAACATTTCAGTGAGAATGCCCTCTTGCATGGGTAATGAAGCAACGCCTTCTGAGAATGTTAGCGGTCATGTGAAAGATTCCAGCAGCAATTAAGTTCATAACGCATCATATCAGAATACACATTGCTCCGGGAATGGCTAGAAGCTCGGTTAACTTCGGCTCATTAGTATTGGAGATAATGAAACAGATCGGATATCGATATGCACTATCTTGCAGATATATTAGTTGCTTAAGTTTAAGACTATTAATGGCTTATTAAGACTCAGCTGCTACTAACTTGTAAGAGCTGTATTGGCCAATATTGAAGGTGACTTTACAGTTACTAATGCCGAGAATATCAGTACAGGGAGTTCAAAAATGTGGGCCAGTACTCAACTGTAAAGCCTTTAATTACAACGGGCTCAAATTGACATAATATTGCTTTTTCTAGCTGTTTCTGTGACAGGCGGATAAGCCCACACACTGTAGCATGGAATTAGTAAATGCTTATAATGGTATTTCAGAACAAATGAGACTCTCTGTCATACAGTTCTCATATGCCAGACACGGTATAAGTGACAAGAAAATTTAATTTCTCTGCTTGTAAATATTCATGATTAATACTTTCGTACAAGTGACCCATAATAATTACAATTTAAACTTTCTAATATCCACAGTATATACGCGGGAGACTAATGATATCAGGAAATTTCTTACAGCAATCTTATCTCGTTCACAAAGCCAGTTTTTTTTGCAAGACCATGACGATGAAAAGTGTGGCATCGGACTCGAGGCAATTTCTCACCACTTCTGGCAGAAAAAAACAGCTACAAAAGGAAGTGCCATTTAGGGTAGAGGTTTCCACAATTCCGTCCTGAAGGAGGAAATAAGATCCAAAAAACATTGGGGCGCTATCCAGGAAGCAGCTGGATATCTTTCCTTGTTTTTGCCTGGAAGGAACTTTGGTCCTAATCCCCGTCCTCATTTCCAAGTGTGCGCGATTTTACGCGAAACTTCCCGAAAAGACGAGAATCACCCCCTTATTGTTAGGAGCGGTACAAACATAGTAGACTGTGCTATGTATAAATCAGTAGAATGTGCTATGTAAATGTAGTAATGAATTGCACTTCCCATTCCCCAAACCACTTCATTTGGGAACCGATAAGTTCATTTAAATGCAAATTAATGCAACCAAAACTATGTAATCATTCATTAAGCAGCCTATTGGAATAATATTGTCTGTGTTTTGCAATATTTAGAAAGCATTGGATGTATGAGCGGCAAGCACTGTTGCAACGTTCAAATTGCATGTGCAAAGCAGGTTCCCTTGGATGGAGGCCGACATCCAACTTATGTGTTTTCACGTTTCCACAAAATGAAGTCAATAGGGTCCATTACCCCATTAGCCCCGGTCTAACCCCTAACCACCTATCCGGGCAGCGCAGGAATGAATGTCCGTGGCCACCCCAGCCTCCTACGTGTGACATGGAGCCTCCGGGATTATTCTGACCCAACTATTACTCGGGGCCATTGGAGGGAGGTCCTGCCCAGAAAGGCCGGTATACCTACGCTCCCGGATTCCCCATCACAGGGGCTTGTTACCTTTTGTTTATTTCCTCGTCCCTTTCAAGGCTCGGCCTACTTTCTCCCTGCGTTTCCGGCTTCCCGGAAAATCCGGAAAAGCCACCTTCTGAGTAGAAGAGACATTCATTTCCAATGCAACGCCCCTTTCCATTCTTCAATGAAATTACGGCCACTCTATATTTTGGCGAAAAAGATGTTTTGCAGTTTTCTTTTCAACAGCCAGCTCTATATGTAGGCACTAATTGTATGCAAAACTGAATTAAGTAGAAAATTATGGGGGGCACCTTCCGCGACCAAAAATATTAGTCATTAGGATGAATTTATTAGGTCAATTATTTTGTTTAGGAATAAAGTACCTCCCAAGCCTGCCTGGGGTAATATGGAGCAGAGGAATTTGGTCATTTTCCCGGAAGATGCTTCCCGGAATAGTATATAGCAATGAATCTAAATTCTACTGAGGAATCATTAAATATTACCAGATATTGTTGTTACCGTGCTAACACACTTGCATTCTACTTGATATGTTATCAGTTGGTAATTCCATGGCAAATTTCACGTAAGTGATGTTTAAAACTACTCATTATCATAATTTTAACATTATTGATTAATACTACATACTACACATTGAATATGCCCGTCGCAATCCTGAATAATGAAGCAGCAGTGTGAGAAAATGTTATTAATACGTATAGGCCTTACTCATTGTGCTGGCAAATGAAACCAGTAATTATGAGAATATGGTTATAGGCCAAGGGGGTTACCACTTCGGTACTCCGGTGTACACCTGCGAGTGGTACTCCCAGTCCCAGGTACTGCTTAGGTATAGTACCTCACTCTTTATTACTCCTTGGTACTCCTTGAATTTGGTACTCCAGTGTACACTTTTCAGTCGAGTGATTACCCCCTTGGGTTAGGTGTTAGGCTAATGATGACAAATAATTCCACTATATACACAGCATGTTATAACCCAGCATTTCCAACATTCCTGATTCACTCCATCACAAATCCCTGTTCATAATGCACTCGTGCTGAGTGCAACACTTGAACATCCTGCTGTAATTCCAACCATTTTTTGTGTGACAATTACGGCTATTTCCTATACACATCAAGGATCAAGCAGTCATTGACACGGGCAGTCTTGAACGTGGCGCACGGCAAGTAGCAACATGATGACATGGCGAGTGTGGCGCCATCCCGCGTCCCTCCCTGGAAGTTGGCAGAGTCCAGGCGTGAACAAGTGAGCATCGGAGGAGGCGGCAAAGATGGCGGACGCTAGCCTGATGGACGTCCTCCAGGCCTCCATCAACTCAGTCAAGACACTCAGGACGAGCGTGGGGCAGGTGTTCGAGACCTTGGCCACTGGAGTGAAGAGGGAGGCCGCGGCCGCAGGGCTAGGAGGAGCGGAGGGAGGAGGAGGACTCGTCAGCGCGGGGAAGGAAAAGAAGTTCAGGAAGGAGCTGCAGGAGCTGCTGGGTGCTGTCAACACCAACCTCAGGTAATGTTACCCCCGAGGGGTGCGTTCTCAGGGGTGCTCTCAACGCAATCTGCTTCTACCTTACAGGGACGTGGAGCAGTCGGTCAATGGCCTGGCAGTGCCTCCTGGGCCCTTCACCTTGGGCAACACCACTTTTCTCAGCCAGGAGACCTCGCACGATCGGACTCCACTCTATGGACAGCTGGTTGATTCCTACCGCTGGACAGACAAGGTTCGTTTTCATAGGTGCCAGTCGTGCAAGGTTATGAACATTTTGTGTTCAGTACGTTCCTAAATGCAACGTTATCTTGAACAGGTGCATGAGTTTTCTGGATTGGCCCTGCCCCTTCTCAGCCAAAATGCCCTGAAGCGATCTTCTACCAATGCCAGCTTGTCTGCCAAGCGGAGGAGAACTCAAACCAACAGCCACAATGTTCCACCTCAGTAAGGCACATGTTATTTGTATTATATGCCAATTTTATTAAGAACCAAAATTGGGCACCTGAGGTGTGTGAATTCTACAGTAATTTGGGGCATTTGCTGTAATTCACCTGTTTAAAGATTTGATAACTTCTGCTACAAACATGAAACATCTCATTTTTCAGGGCTGTGGACAATGTGATCAGCACCATTGACAAGCTGTTCCCAGATATGACCATCAGCGTGTCACGACCTCTTGGCAACAATGCGATTCTACAGGTTTACTTCACACATTATTTTAAGCTTGACCTTGAATCACGCCATAACTTTTATTACAGATAACTCTGGGGAAGTTCCTGAAAGCTATCGTGATCTTCAAAGGCCTGATGATTGAGTGGGTAATGATCAAAGGTTACAACGAGGACTTCACCAATGAAGACGGCGGAGTTGACCTCTGGTCCGAATCCTGCTTCAAAGTGTTCCAAAAGCTGACGGAAAATGCTAATGCTGCCATGCTGCATTTTTACTCCCCATTATATCCAGAGCTGGCAGTCAAGTCTTTCATGGTAGTACCTGATCTGTTTGAACTTTCAGTACAGTGATGCACATTCACTAACTTTGGGCTATGACTTGCTTTGTGGCTAGAGGAAGTTGCCAAGTTGCTTCTAATTATTACAATTTTTGGCTTAGAGTTGAAAGTTCATCAAATGTCTCCTGACCATGGCAGGCATGGGATAAGAATTTTCAAAAAAGGGAGTCAGCGCATGGGGCGAAAAATATCAAAGGAGGGATTCCTCCAGCATTCTTTGAGACTACATCATTGAGTCAGGATGAAAGTGTGAATGTTCTTTCTATTACTTTTCAGACATGGCTTCACAGCTTCAACACACTCTTCACCGACACGTGTAAGAAGTGTGGGAATCATTTGCACAACAACATGCCACCAACTTGGAGAGACTTTAGGACCTTGGATCCATATCATGAGGATTGCAAGCCTTGATTTGAAGTGGGGTGTGATCTGACAGCGATACTTCAAAGTGTAATGTAAGAACTGCTCAATTTACATGGATAATTTCTGTCGGGCACTGTGAACTGAAGATAGTGTGATGCAGCTGTGCTGGAGATAGGTGACATACCTAAGCAAAAAGGGAGCAACCCACATTATAGTAATTCCTTCCCTTTTCCTTCCATACAATGTGGTAAAACTTGTATGAAATTGTGTACCTGTATTACAAAGATATTTATATGACATTTGAAAGTCAGGCTTTTCAATGGCATTGTCAGTTGGAACAAGATTCCCATCTCTATTTTGTGCTTGTACTTTTGCATCAATCAATCAATCTCATCAAGGTCATAAAATTTAACACAATAAAATTTAATGTCATTTTCGATGTAGCTAGTGATATGGCCAAATGATTTGTCACAAGAATAATCAGTTGTTTGGTATGGCATGCAAGTAAGATGCTTGACCACAGTGGGCTGGGGGCGCTTCCTGGTTATAACAGACTCAAAAGGCCAGTCCCAGCCCACTTCCATAAGGCCCTGTGTATTTTTACTCCAGATATAACACTCATTTTCTACCTCACCTTGGCAATAACAGACTATTTCTTGGCCCCTTGGTGTGAAAATATGCTGCCTTTGATCACTCGGCATCACCTTCCCACACATAGTAAGGCGCTGTATACTGTAGAATGGGTGATATTCCCATCTATCACTTATCTAAGCTTCTTGTCACACATTTTACATTTCAAGGTTGAGGCATACATATGCTGAGTTCAGTGTATACAGAAGTCTTAATGAGGGAGGAATGGGATTATCCCATCAAAATAGCCTATGTGCAGTGATGAGAAGAACGTGAGCTGTCACAACCAGCCAATCTGTTCACACAGGTGTTATTGAGATGCAATTTTTCTCATTCCTCGAGTTTTTCACAATGTGCAGGACATTCATAGGCAATAATCTCATCTCACAGGCTAACTAGAAAATTGTCTACCAGTACCACCTTGGTATCATCAGTCCAAAAAGAATTGTCCCAGTCATCCTGATGTGTGTGCTGCACGCTCGACACACACCATGTAACTTACATGGTGTGTGTCGAGCGGCCAGCCCACACGTCAGGATGACTGGGAAAGTTCTTTTTGAACTGTTGATACCACTGATAAATGCTTCAATGTTCCCCACTTGCACTGGGTTGATCTGGCTGAGGCTCAAGTGTCACATTTTGCCTCCCTTGCAACCGTTTTATACAGTAGTGCAACACATGCCCCACAAGGCTCTACAAGTTATTGATGACACTGTTGTGCTGTACATCCTCTGGGAATTTCAATTTTTTGTCTCCAATTTTGAAAATATCATGAATAGATCAGGTGGTCATGAAAGCTCACGTTCTTTTTTATTGTGCGCATGTATGGCATGGTGCATGACGTATCTGTGATTCCGTACCCTGCGACCCATCTGCAATCCCACCTTTGCTTTGCATTGGCTGGGAAATATGCATTTGCCCACCTCGACATACCAATACCTTTTGAATTTTAAAAAACCCCAATTATTGTATGAACAGATATTCACAACCTCTACCTCTTCTACTTGCATGCACTCTCACATGTGTCTAAATTATATGCACACTTTCTGACCACAATTTTCTAACTGCTCATAACTCCCCTTTATTATAAACGTCCATGGAACTCTGCAGTGTTTGTATTAGGTGATCAAAACACTGGTTTCATTCTTCCCGACACTTACTTTTGACGTTCTCGACCTATCCCCAGGTTCAGTGTCCATGGAGTTGGCACCACTGATAAACAACATCCCGACCGACCTAGCCTATGTCCGGTTTGTTTACGACGTTCCATCCGATCATTCCTCCTTCCTTCCCCTCTCCCCTCCCCCTCCCCTGTTGTGAGGTCACCGTGAAGATGTGGGTGGAGGAAGGTGGAAGGGTGGAAGGGTCTTCACGGGAGATGTGTCCTCGTTGACGCCCAGCAAGCGACTGTGGCGTTCTTCCACCCATTGCGCATGCTCGGAACAGGGCCAATTGGAGGCGCCATGGTAACAATACGTCCACTTAACAATGAAAGCGGGCCAATGGGGAGGTGGCGGCAACAATACAGGGGCGGACCAATCAGAGGGCTCGGCTGTGCAACGCAAGCATTTTAATATTATAGAAAAGCAATTTCACAACAATAGCAAACCATTCTTTATTCACAATCACAATGATAATACACTTTCTTGCTACATACCTGCTCGAGAAGAAATGCATATCAAACAAAATAATATTTGATAAAGGCCTATACAAAGATTTAGAGTGATGAATTTTAACCTTCACAGAAGTGTTCATTGTCAATAGCATGATAGTACTTAGGCTTGCATACATAACAGTCTTTTGAATGCAGAGTCAGGCTTGACTCCAAGTTGACATGGGGTTAACCCTGTGGCAAAGGAACGAGTTAGGTTAAACCTTGGTCTGGGAGCAGAGTGGACTCCAGCAGCCAAGTCTAAGAGCATTTTTGAAAGTGGCAGGCAGAGTCCAATTGGGAGAAGTATTTTGAAGCTACTGGAGAAAGTCGAGGTGATGAGGTATGGTACAACCTCATTGAGATGCATAGGAGGGACTTCGCGGAGTTGCACAATGGCATTTCGTCCTGAGACAAGAAAAAGAGCTGGTTCCGAGTTGGAGTCAAGTAATCGTGTACATGTTTTTTTTGCTATGTATGCAGACCTAACTTGACCGTGGGTTCAACCTTGACTTGCTTTCAATCTTGGGTTACACAACTCTACAATTTGCGTATCACTATGTACATGAACCTTAATCACTGTAACACAAAGAACCACTGTACTAATTTCTACCTCAGATTTACATAAAGTAATGTGTTAAACTAACATGGGCCACAACATAGTGTAGATTGGTGATATTTTCCCACATTCTCATCAAAAGTTTTTTTCAGGTGCAAAGCAAATATGAGCAAACTTGTCCATGACAAAACAGTATATCTGGATCACTTATACATAATGACTCTGCATTACCACTGTTCAACAATTCCATGTCCTCCATGGAAAACATTACTGGTATACTGTATATAAACCATACACCAACAATAAAGCGAACAAAGCACCGAAAACACAGGAGCATAATGTAAAATATGCTTTCACAAGTAAGAGAGAGACAACTTGGGCGCGTAACAAACGGCATTTACACAGCAAGCGAAAATTTCCACCGGACGAGCCATTCCAACATAGGAGCATTGTTCGAAGTTTGTTATTCGAAGTACGATGTTCCACGGCAGTTATTAGTACATACTAACACTTACACATTCCACCAAATAAGTAATGTCCTGTGATTTACTTATTCTATCAGTAAATACAGGTGACTTGATGAGCATCCATCTGTGGTTTCTTACTCACAAGGCATCTTACTAATTAAAGGCTAATGCTAATTTCTTCTCCTTTGAACAACACAATAATTAACATTCACATCTGTTACGTTCATTTGTGAGTGTGACATGTTTCCAACTTTCTTATGAAATGGTGGGGGCTAGATTAAGTTCAGGCACTGTTTCTGTGGGATGTGCAAGCACCAGGTGAGATTTCATGCTTTGTGAGTAACCAAACTCCCTATCACAATATGGACATGCAAATGGTTTATCACCAGTATGAACCTGCATATGCCTTTTCAGAGTGGAACATTGCCTGAACTGCTTAGGACACATTGTGCAACTGAATGGCTTTTCTCCAGTGTGCACACGCAAGTGATCTTTCAAAGCTGATGCCTGTCGAAACCTTTTGTCACATATGGGACAACCAAAGGGCTTCTCTTCGGAGTGTGTCCTCATATGCTTTTTCAACAACAAAGGTACCACAAAAGTTTTACTGCATATGTAACAACTCAATGGTTTTTGATCTTCGTGCGACTGCAAATGTTTTTTCAGAGATGTTAAATGCTTCACCTTCTTGCCACACACATGGCAAGAGTATTGTTCTTCAGCGATGTGCTTTAGTGAATGATCCTTGAAGAAGCTCCACTCAGTAAATGTCTTATCACACACCTGACAAACAAAGGGACTGTCTACGACCGAACAGGAGTGATCTCTCAAGTCTTCCGATCTTGCAAAAGATCTCTGACACAAGTCACAAGCACATTGATTTTCACTATGGCGAATGGTTAGGCGTGTTGCCACACAACTGCCTGAGGGCAATGCTTCTTGACGTGACCATTTTTTCCTGATTGGCTCACTGATTCTCACAATGCTATCGCTTTCACCTGGAATTCCGACACTGTTAAATACGACAAGTGCACTCTCAGTTGGAGATTCCTTGTTGTCCAAACTATGCTCACTTGTATCATTTGTGCTAATGCGTGTAAGTTTAGACTGATTAAAAACAATCACCTCTTGATTATTGTCACTGCTTCCTATTTCTTCGAGCTCGGGTGCCTCTGTTTGTGGTAAGTCTCCTGCTGAAGGCATTGAGTAGCTGCGAATAACCTAAAAATAAAGAAATATTTAGTATACATCTGTTGTAATGCCATCCTACAACACCATAAAGCCATCTACATCCTGGTAGTTATAACATAGTTTAGTTTTAAGGATCCACCAAATGGCATGGGCTGCTCTGGTACAAAGGACAATGTGGACAACACTGACTGGCATATCCTCAAGACTTAAGACTAAAACTCTGCAAAACCACCCACATGCAGACCCCATAATTCACTGATGACAGAAATCATGTTCCCTACTTAAACAGAACCAGTCAAGTGCTCATGACCTTTAAAAAAAACAAAAAAAAAACATTCAGTGGTAATATTCTCTTCGCCCCGTCCCCATCCTTTACACTCTGACACTCCCATGTGCCCAATGCCCCACCAGTCCACCACCATACTGAACTAGCCTCTTACACTGAAAGACTCCAGCACAAATGGTAGTGCAGTAGTACATTTTTGTAATATAAAAACATAGGCTATAATATATTATGCAGGCATATGCAGCCACCAAATAATAATGATGCACTGATTTTTATGTCTCAATCACAGTAGTATGGTAACACCTACATGCACCAGCATACTCGCAATGAAAAAGTAAATCCTGGAGATGCACAGCTTGCCATTGATGTATTACATTAATTTTTGCTTAACAGCAAAAGTGGGATCGGCAGTCCTTCACTGGCAATTTGTACTACCAGACGGCAATTACATCCTGTTACCCTAGTAATAATCCCATCATGTCATCTAGGTACGCTACTGAATCCAAAGTATGCCTATACAATCAATGCATCTAACTTTAATGCAGTAGAATCCAGATATAACAGACTTCAAGGGACTGCAGAAAAAAGGCTGTTACTGCCAAATCGCCACTTTTGCAACAAATAAACGGTTTTCTGTTGTCAAAATGCCACTAATGTGCAGTTGTGCACTACTTCACAGTGGCGTTGCTAGGCAGGTGCGGGGGGTGCAGACCGCACCGGGTGACACCCTCAAAGGGGGTGACACCCAAGTGCATGATTGTTAAAAAATTATTTCCTAATTTTATATCACCTAATACGCTAATAGCACCGCCACACCGGGTGACACGAGTGACACAGGGACACCCTCAAAGGGGGTGATACCCAATAGATTGTAAAAATTTCTTGCGCATTTTATCCGGGAGAGGGTCCTGGCCCTTGGGCCAGGGAGGTGTGTGTGTGTGGGTGATCAGACATTGCTATCCTTGTGAGGATTTTTTTCGCTTGTTTCCTATCCTTGTGAGGACCGAAAACCTTACGAGGACTTTTTTCAGGCCCTCATAAGGTACACAGTCCTCACAAGGATGGCGGAAAATCAAACCAAGACCTCCTTTTTACTGTGAAAAAATAGGTCACCAAAATATCGTGTGTTTTTTGTAGGTTAGGTTAGGTTAGGTTAGGTTAGGTTAGTTTTAAATTTTTATTTTTGCCAGACCCTCACAAGGATAGCACATTATAACATGTGTGCGTGTGTGTGTGTGTGACACCACCAGTTGCCGCACAGTTGACAACAACACTAGCGACGCCACTGCTACTTCATACTGATTAATAATGAAATTATCCCCCAAAAAATCAAAATTAGCTTACCCTTACATTAGGGAGGAGCAAAAAATCAGTAATATTCTCTTGCCGTCTCCTTCTTGCCAAATATCCCAGAAAATGAATGATTTCAATTTTGACATTTGTGGCCAAGTGTTACATCAATGACAGACGGAAAAATCACCCCATCTCCAGTATGCAGTGCTTTCCTCACATGGGAAAGGAAGCTGAGTAATCAAAAGCAGTGTATTTTCCCACAGGGGGGCCAAGAAATGGTCTGTTATAGCCGATGTGAGGTGAAAAGGAGTGTTATATCAGGAGTAAAAATACACAGGGCCTTATGAAAGTATTCCAGGACCGGGCTTTCAAGTCTGTTGTAGCCGAGGCTGTTATAACTGGAGTCAACTGTAATAACTTACCAGTATTTTGGGTAATTCCGCCTGTCCTGTGTCAGATTCTGAAAAGAAACAGATGATGTGTTAGTGGATCAAGAAAGTAACCTTCTTCTTTTGCAAAATATTTAAGTACGGTACCTC